>BDMV01000007.1:45316718-45430206 GCA_008326285.1 Oryza officinalis
TGAGGCTGTGTCTTGTGGGTACAGATGTACACCTCTGATCAGAGTAGAACTATTCGAATAGCCGTGCCCGCGGTTATGGGCGATCAACCAGATTCACCGTGATTAGTCTCACTTTCATAATAACTTGAATTATTGGAATTGGTTTAGTTCAGGTGGATGGTTTGGGCCTGTCGCAACGTGGTGTAGCGTTGGACAGTGATGGTTAATATTGATCAATTAATTCAACGTTTTACTACTGTTTTCAACTACTGTTTCTTTTAAATGCTTACTTTATGCAAATAAACCCCTGCCTTCCTTTGGAATATCTTGCATCATGCCTCCTTTTCCGGCATGACTTGTTGAGTACCGTGGGTAGTACTCAGTCTTGCTCAATTTTTCCCCACACCAGAAGAGGAGTATGCATCCGATGGAGGTTTCTCAGAGGAGTAGGTTTCGTCCGCCGTCAAGGATGCCTGTGGAATGGTGCCAGCCCGTTGCAAGAGTCCCGTTCTAGTTTAGTTTGTCTTTTCGTCTTTCCGCTGCATTTCTGTAAGACTTTTACTGTGTTTGTAAGACGTGGATCTGTATGTCAACATTGTCGTCTGTGTACCCTGGCTGGTCCTGGACAGGGGTTTTAATACACATTCAGCTTCGGAAATTCTGGTACTGAATTTCCGGGCGTGACAAGTTGGTATCAGGGCCGACCTTGACCGTAGGACAAGCCAACTGGAAACCCTAAGAGCCCTCTGAAACTCTTTCATATGCATATGCCTTTCCGCATTTGGAGTTGTTTCAAAGATTGGTTTTCCCGGTTTTTTTAAAAAAAAATTTTTGGGGTCGTTTGTTAAAAATTTTACGTCGGTGTAGAGTATTGAAAATTTTTGGGGTAAATCGGCTTCGGTTTATCGAAACTTTATTCGACAGTTGGTTGGGAAATTATTGGGGGAAAGCTGCATTAGGTCTGGAATAGGATTTATGGGTTGCAAAATTTATTTATGTCATTAATATTATTGTTGTTCGAAATACCGCTATTATTATGTTTATTTTCTCATGCTATTTTATTGCTTATAGTCGATAGTGTCTTTATTGGTATTCATGCAAAAATAGTTTATGCATAAAAATTCCAGCTTTATTGTGTCTTTCATTCTAGTCTTTTGCTGTTTATTTTAAATTGGATTTGAGCATGCATTGATTCCCACCCCTTTGTCTTCTATAGATGGCAGGCCATCCCTCGACGCACCACGGTCAGAACATGGAAGGTTTCGTGGCAGAGTTGGCCCGCATGGCCCTAGCAGTTGGATATCCAGAAGCCCCAGAGTACACCACACTGCTGCCCCTCACGGGAGAGTTGCCACACCGAGTCCGCTTGGAGGTACATGGTTTCGTGGGCACCAATCTCCCCAACATGGTGGTCACAGCTTCGGGAGGAACTGATGAGCACGCCTGTCAAGAGGCGGCCTACCTGATGATGGCCAGGATGCGAGAGCTGCATGACCACGCTCTCCACAGCTCGGCATACCGCTACCACCCACGCTGTGGCAGTTCCTCCAACAGCAGCACCTACCAGTCAGCCGCGGAGGAGAACGACACCACCTTCGGTCAGATGAGTACGGTGATGAAGGGCTTGGATAGGATGCACGCCGACCTCCACAGGGTTGCGAAGGCCCTGAATGACCAGAAGCTGAGACAGATCGTGGACCTACAGGATGAGGTAGCACGCCTCAAGAGGGAGAATGCCACCTTGAGGGGACTGCCAGCACCCGGTGGATCGCGGATCCGCACGACCGCCAGGAAGACTACCACCGCTCCTGTCCGCATCCAGCTGGCGCCCAGGCACCCACCGCCAGCAGCCGCTCCAGCTCCACCACCGTCACCAGTCCCGACGCCCGCAGTAGCTCCAGCTCCATCCTCGTCACCTTTCCTTACCTTCGTTCCAGCCTCGGCCTACCAGGGAGGCAGTGGCAGCGGAGGTTGGTTGTCTGCTACTCCCAGTGGCAGCAACGGCAGTGGCAGCAGCTCCGAGCCTACCAGCGGAGACACCTACATGTTGGACTCCAGAAGCCGCTCAGAGGATGAGGGCGACGACCAGGAGAGCGACTTCGACTCCACCGACCGTAGGAGCCGCTCGGAGTTTTAGAGCCGTCACCCTTAGTTTTTACCGTTTTGCTTAGTTTGTTTTCCTGCTAGTTTCTGATGTTAGGTCTGTTTGTTTGTGGGTTAGTCGGTGGTCCATGTCATGTGTTGGTATGGCTGCCCCATTAAGGATGTTGCTTGATCTTTTCAGTGTTTTTAATTCAGATCAGAACAATTGCAGTTAATTTTAATGAAATAAAGTTTAGTTCTTAAGCGGTCTGTTTTTCTTCTTTTCTACTCTGGTTCGGCCTACTCCAGATGGTGAACACCAGAACCAGCGGCTCCACCAGCGGCAACGAGGAGCCCACAGGAAGGGCTCATGTCAATGGTTCCACCGGCAATGCACCACCACCACCACCACCGGAAAACCCGACGATCGCGCAAGTGTTGGCAGCTCAGACCCAAATGATGACTGCCATGATGCAGCAGATGCAGCAGCAGCACCAGCAGATGCAGCAGCAGATGATGCATCACATGCAACAGCAGCAACAGCAACACCACCAGCAGAATGCTCCTCCACCACCCCAGTCGAAGCTGCCAGAGTTTCTTCGCGTGCGACCGCCCACCTTCTCAAGCACCACCAACCCCATGGAGGCGAATGACTGGCTCCATGCCATTGAAAAGAAACTCAACCTTCTTCAATGCAATGACCAAGAGAAGGTCGCCTTTGCCACCCACCAGTTGCAGGGTCCCGCCTCAGCATGGTGGGATAATTATTTGGTCACCCGTCCGCCCGGAATGGAAGTCACCTGGGCGGAATTCTGCCGCAGTTTCAGGAAGGCCCAAATTCCTGACGGCATCGTGGCCCAGAAGAAGAGGGAATTCAGGTCACTCCATCAAGGTAACCGGACAGTGACGGAGTACCTCCACGAGTTCAACCGTCTTGCGCGTTACGCCCCAGAGGATGTGCGCACTGATGCAGAGAGGCAGGAAAAGTTTCTTTCCGGCCTGGACGATGAGTTGACCAACCAGCTGATCTCGGGAGATTACCCTGACTTCGAAAAGTTGGTTGACAAGGCCATTCGTCAGGAAGACCAGCGCAACAGGATGGACCGCAAGAGGAAAGTGGCCCAATTCAAGGCACACCAGGGCAACAGTCAGAGGCCCCGTTTCGTGTCCGGACAGCAGGGTGGACCTTCCACCATGATCGTCCGCCAGCACCGGCCATACAACTCTGGGAACTTCCACTCCAGCAGCAGCAGTGGCCCTAACAATAGTGGTGGACAGCACCATCGCAATCCAGCTCCACGCCCTCCAATGGCACCTGCACCGCCGACTCAGCCGGCTCAACCCAGGAGAGACCCTGGAGGAAAACCATTGACGTGTTTCAACTGCGGCGAGCCTGGACATTTCGCCGACAAGTGCCCGAAGCCCAAGCGCGCCAGGTCCCACTTCGTACAAGCACGAGTCAATCATGCCTCGGCCGAGGAAGCCCAGGCAGCACCAGACGTCGTACTGGGTACGTTTCCCGTCAACTCAACTCCTGCTACAGTATTGTTTGATTCTGGTGCAACACACTCCTTTATTTCCAAGCATTTTGTTGGGGCACATGGGTTATCAGTAGTGGAACTTAAAGTGCCTATGCGGGTTCATACCCCTGGTAACAACATGAACACCGCTCACTACTGCCCCTCAGTGACCATAGAGATCCAAAGGTCACAATTTCTAGCCAACCTTATCCTTCTTGAATCAAAAGGCCTAGATGTCATTCTTGGGATGGATTGGCTGACGAGACATAGGGGAGTGATCGATTGCGCAAGACGCACCGTCACTCTAACCAATGACAAGGGAGAAAAGATTACTTTCCGATCTCCGGCACCACATAAGCCCGCAACAAGTTTGAATCAGGTTGCTACCGAGGAGCAGACCAGAGAAGTGGTGAAAATCCCTAAGAAGTTGGAGGATATCCCAATTGTAAAAGAGTATCCTGAAGTCTTTCCGGACGATCTGACGACGATGCCACCTAAAAGAGAGATCGAATTTCGGATCGACTTAGTACCGGGAACCGCTCCGATACACAAGAGACCTTACAGAATGGGAGCCAACGAGTTGGCAGAAGTCAAGAAGCAAGTTGACGAGCAGCTACAGAAGGGATACATTCGCCCGAGCACGTCACCTTGGGGTGCTCCGGTAATTTTTGTGGAGAAGAAGGACAAGACCAAGAGGATGTGCGTCGATTACCGCGCACTTAATGATGTCACTATCAAGAACAAATACCCGTTGCCCAGGATCGATGATTTGTTCGATCAACTAAAAGGAGCAACAGTGTTCTCTAAGATAGACCTGCGATCAGGCTACCATCAGTTGAGGATCCGAGAAGAGGACATACCGAAGACTGCCTTTGTCACTCGGTATGGACTGTTCGAGTGCACAGTTATGTCCTTTGGACTCACTAACGCACCAGCGTTCTTCATGAACCTGATGAACAAGGTGTTTATGGAATTCTTGGACAAGTTTGTTGTGGTCTTTATCGATGACATACTCATCTACTCCAAGTCTAAGGAGGAACACGAGCAGCATCTTCGCTTAGCGCTCGAGAAATTGAAGGAGCATCAGTTGTATGCCAAGTTCAGCAAGTGCGACTTTTGGCTAAAAGAAGTGCAATTCTTGGGTCACATTATAACAGCTCAAGGAGTGGCAGTGGATCCGTCAAATGTGGAGTCAGTTACCAAGTGGAAGCCTCCACGCACGGTTTCACAAATCAGGAGTTTTCTAGGACTCGCGGGTTATTACCGTCGGTTCATTGAGAACTTCTCCAAAATTGCCAAGCCAATGACACAGTTGTTGAAAAAGGATGAGAAATTCAAGTGGTCAGATGAATGCAACAGAAGTTTTGAGGAACTTAAGAAGAAGTTGGTAACGGCACCAGTCTTAATTCTGCCAGACCAGACGAAAGACTTTCAGGTTTATTGCGACGCGTCTCGCCAAGGGCTGGGATGTGTTCTGATGCAAGAAGGCAAAGTGGTCGCGTATGCTTCACGCCAGCTGCGTCCACATGAAAATAATTATCCCACTCACGACTTGGAATTAGCCGCAGTGGTACATGCCCTAAAGATCTGGAGGCATTATCTTATTGGGAACCGTTGTGAAGTGTATACGGATCACAAGAGTTTGAAGTATATCTTCACCCAACCGGACTTAAATCTTCGTCAGCGAAGATGGCTGGAATTGATTAAAGACTATGATATGGGAATCCACTACCATCCCGGAAAAGCGAATGTCGTGGCAGATGCTTTAAGCCGGAAGAGCTATTGTAATTCCACCAGTATGGAAGAGATGAGCAGCCAGTTGCAACAAGACTTTGAACGGCTGAACCTCGGTATTGTGGAACATGGGTTTGTGTCCGCTTTAGAAGCACGACCAACGCTCGTGGAGCAAGTCCGAGCAGCTCAAGCTAAAGATCCGGAGATAGCAGAGCTTAAGAAGAACATGAGGGTTGGAAAGGCTCGAGATTTCTCCGAAGACGAGCATGGCACGATATGGATGGGAGAAAGACTGTGCATCCCGGAAAACAAAGAGTTAAAGGAGTTAATACTCACGGAAGCCCATCAAACCCAGTATTCAATCCACCCTGGGAGTACCAAGATGTACCAGGATCTTAAAGAAAAATTTTGGTGGGTTAGCATGAGAAGAGAAATAGCTGAATTCGTCGCACTCTGTGACATATGTCAGCGAGTCAAGGCAGAACATCAAAGACCTGCAGGACTGTTACAGCCTCTCCAAATTCCGGAATGGAAATGGGAAGAAATTGGAATGGATTTCATCACCGGTTTGCCAAGAACGTCGTCTGGACATGATTCTATTTGGGTCATCGTGGATCGACTCACTAAAGTGGCTCATTTCATTCCTGTGCACACTACATACTCTGGAAAGAAGCTAGCGGAACTCTACCTCGCAAGAATCATGTGTTTGCACGGAGTGCCTAAGAAGATCGTATCGGATCGAGGAAGTCAGTTCACCTCAAAGTTCTGGCAGAAGTTACAAGAAGAATTGGGAACCCGTTTGAATTTTAGCACGGCTTACCATTCGCAACCGATGGTCAGACTGAGCGAGTAAATCAGATACTGGAGGATATGCTGAGAGCCTGTGCGCTCGATTTTGGAGGAGCATGGGACAAGAGTTTGCCATATGCCGAGTTCTCCTACAACAACAGCTACCAAGCCAGTTTGCAGATGGCACCATTTGAGGCATTGTATGGCAGGAAGTGCCGCACCCCGCTCTTTTGGGATCAGACTGGAGAGCGACAACTGTTTGGGACCGAAGTCTTGAGCGACGCAGAAGAAAAGGTCAGAACCGTCAGGGAAAGGTTGAGAATTGCGCAGTCTCGACAGAAAAGCTATGCCGACAATCGTCGAAGGGAGTTGGTTTTCGAAGCAGGGGACTATGTGTACCTTCGCGTCACACCTCTTCGGGGAGTACACCGTTTCCAAAGTAAAGGCAAATTGGCACCACGCTTTGTGGGACTATACAGGATCCGCGAACGTCGAGGAGAAGTTGCCTACCAGCTTGAGCTTCCACCCAACCTGGCTGGTATTCATGATGTGTTTCATGTCTCACAATTGAAGAAATGTTTAAGAGTACCGGAAGAGCAGGCCAGCCCGGATCAGATCGAGATTCAAGAGGACCTGACTTATGTGGAGAAGCCGATCCGTATTCTCGAAACCAGCGAGAGGAGAACCAGAAACAAAGTTACCAGGTTCTGCAGAGTTCAGTGGAGCCATCACTCTGAGGAAGAAGCCACATGGGAAAGAGAAGATGAATTGAAGGCCGCCCACCCGCATCTCTTCGCCAGCACTTCCGAATCTCGGGGTCGAGATTCCGTTTAAGGGGGGTAGGTTTGTCACACTCTGAAGTTTTCCTAAATCGTAAAAATCGAGTTTAATAATTTATCGGAGAAAATTGTTTAATTAATCTGGAGAAAAACCTAATTAATTAATGCATTAAAGAAGTGAAAATGGCAAGGTGGAATTTTTCTTGAGTTCCCCATGTCAAAATACATTAACAGGATTTTTAGTGGAATTTTCAGAGCCCTGGAAATAATTTTAAACCAATTAAAATCAAATTCGGAATTTGTTTAATCCCAAGAAAATCCCTTTTCCTTTCTTTTTCTTTTTCTTTTTCTTTTTCCACTTCTTCTTCTTTTCGGGCCGTTGGCCCAGTCCGGCCGCGCGCCGCGCGCCCTTTCCCCCTCCCGCTGGGCCGGCCCAGCCGGCCTCCTTTCCTCGCGCGCGCCCCCTCCTCTCTTGGGCCGGCCGCAGGCCGAGGCCCGCTAGCGCCTCCCCCGTTTGGCCTTTCCCGGCCCGGGCCACCGACAGGTGGGCCCTACCTCTCAGGGTCGTCCCCTTCCTCCGGCCGCCCGCGCCCGCAACTGCCGGCCGCCGTCTCCGCCCACTCCCCCGCGCCCCGCGTGCCCGCGCACGTGCGCGCCCACGGCGCGCCCCTCCCGCATCCACTCCACCCGCAGCCGCCGCGTGAGAGGGGCGGGATCCGTTTTCCCCGGCCGCCTCTCTCTCTCCTCTCTCTCTCCCCACTCCGGCGAGAAATCCGCGCCCATCCGGCCACGTTTTCGCCTCCCCGAGCCCATTTAAACCCTCCCCGTGTCCTCCTCTCTTTTTTTCCCCAATCCGCCGCAGCTCCCGTGCATCCCACTGTCTCCGCCCCGCCGCTCCCATTCAAACCACCGCTGCTGTCGCTCCGGCCACCGCTAGCCGCCGATAGCTGCCGCGCCTCGCCTCTCCACCGCCGCCGTTGGGCTCGCAAGCTCGCGGGGTTCCCCGTCCACCGCTCGCACCGCCGTTGCCCTCGGTGAGCCCCCCCTTCTCCCCTCTTCTTCCTCCTCTCCGGTGTCCCTAGCCGCCGTGCTCCACTGCGCTGCCACACGCCGCCTCGCTCCGCGGCGCCGCCTGAGCGCCGTCTCGCCGCGTCGCCCGCCGTCGCACGGCGCCGGCGCCCTTGCGCCGCCGGCCGCTGCGCTGGCCGGCCGCCGGCCTCCGCCGCGCGCCATGGCCGAGCCGCCCGAGCTCGGGGCCGTGCCGCCCCGGCCGCCTGCCGCCCCGGCCGCCTGCCGCCCGCGCGCCCTAGGCCGTTAGATCGGCCACTCGGGCCGATCTCGGCCGTCCCCCTCCGTCTCGCGTGGCCGCCCACGTGGCTGCCCCGTGGCTGCCGCGTCGGCGCCACGTGTGCGCCACGTGGTGCACCGCCGTCGCTGTGCTCCCGTGGACCGAGTCCACGGTAGACCGGCCGCCGCCGCCGCTGACGCCAGCCCTGGGATTAATTGTGCAATAAATTAATTAAGGATTTTTCCGTTTTAGTAAAAACACAGATAACTTCAAAAATTCATAACTAATTCATCCGAGCTCCGTTTAGGTCCATTCAAATTTCATTAAATTCATAAAAATGCAGAGAATCCATTAAAAATACTTTTGTGCTTTGTTTCAGTGGACTTATAGCGTGTATTGTTGTTTGCTTTGTTTGTCGCGTAGATTCCGAAACCTCCGACGCGCCCGTTTATTTCGAGATCGTCGCAGAGGTAGCCTCAGCTCAGGAGCAAGGCAAGTCATGCTTCACATTGATCATATTGTACCTATATTTACAAATGTCTTATTTTTCCGTAAACACTGCATTATTTCGCAATGTCATTTCATGAGGGATTATACCTATGGTGCTCAGCCAATTATATTGATTATCTTGTATCTTTGATAGCTTGGGTAATTAATTCATTGTTCGCTGATTTTAGGAGTGCTTAGCCATGCTTAGCTAACCTAGCTCACTAAAGGGGATCACCTTGAATAATTAATTAATGTAGTCCCTATGGTGACACTTTGGTTTAGGAGCCACCATGGTAATAAAATTTAACTAAAATATGCTAATGGTGGGCTGTGGGTGCATGGTTTTGATGGAAGCACCCAGGGCAATTAAGGACCGGTTCGCGGGAAACCCTGGAAGAAATACCGTGCGTACCACAAGCCAGCGTGGGCAACGGCTGGACTTGTAGTGTAGCTGTCTCTGGCTGACGTACCAGAATAGGGTGGGCGTGATGGAGTTGGGTCGGCGGGGGATTTACCCGTTGATCGGCTGCCGGATTCACCGTGGCACGAGAGGGGGCTGCCTACCTTGGACATAAAGGTGGGGGCGAAACCTATGGTGTGGTACGGTTGGTTAGAGGGGGTTATGCGAAGGGTCCTGTCACAGTCTCTATTCGGGTACTTTCCAGTATCGCGACGCATGGTTGACATGATGTTGAGGCTGTGTCTTGTGGGTACAGATGTACACCTCTGATCAGAGTAGAACTATTCGAATAGCCGTGCCCGCGGTTATGGGCGATCAACCAGATTCACCGTGATTAGTCTCCCTTTCATAATAACTTGAATTATTGGAACTGGTTTAGTTCAGGTGGTTGGTTTGGGCCTGTCGCAACGTGGATATAGCGTTAGACAGTGATGGTTTAATATTGGTCAATTAATTCAACGTTTTACTACGGCTTTCAACTACTGTTTTTAAATGCTTACTTTATGCAAATAAACCCCTGCTTTCCCTTTGGAATACCTTGCATCATGCCTCCTTTTCCGGCATGACTTGTTGAGTACCGTGGGTAGTACTCAGTCTTGCTTAAATTTTCCCCACACCAGAAGAGGAGTATGCGTCCGATGGAGGCTTTTCAGAGGAGTAGGCTTCGTCCGCCGTCGAGAATGCCTGTGGAATGGTGACAGCCCGCTGCAAGAGTCCCGTTCTAGTTTAGTTTGTCTTTTCATCTTTTCGCTGCATTTCTGTAAGACTTTTACTGTGTTTGTAAGACGTGGATCTGTATGTCAACATTGTCGTCCGTGTACCCTGACTGGTCCTGGACAGGGGTTTTAATACACATTCAGTTTCGGAAATTCTGGTACTGAATTTCCGGGCGTGACACGCATCGATGTTGATACGGGGTGACCTTCCACGTGAAGGCTCAACCAAGCGTGCGAAGGTCAACAATCCAGCGGCTCTCAACCTGTTACATGTTACAAAGGAATAATTAGCAATGCGAGAAAATTTAAATGACAGCACGAGGTGACAAATGGTTTTCCACATACCTTGGAACCCAACGAGGATCGATACGCCAATACTGATCCGGTCCCCGCAGCTTCAGCACGTTGCAGAACGTCCCCTGACTCAGTCGTCTCGAACGGTGATGTTTATCGATCACCTCGTCGATCAGCGATACGTCATCCCTGGCAGCCATATCTGCAAAATGCATGATTACCAGTGTCGTGAGCATCGGAAATAAATTAAAAAATGACAAAATGCGCGTGCAAATTTATGCAAAGCGAAATTTTAATAGCAGAAGTCAAATACTGATAAAATGATGTGGACACACTGCAAAACTTTAAATGAATAAAATGTTATGCAACGCGATAGTATCATCGTACAGGTTACATACTAACAAGTTCAAGTGAACACACTGTAGAACTGGTAAATATAAATATTACAAGACGAATAACTAAGTATTATTTCTCGAAGTCGACCTCCGCCCTGGAACACGCCGAGTATCGCGACCTTCTGCATCTTTGCCTACGTCGTACATGCTGCCATCTTTACGGCTATGGTCTCCACCGCATACAATACAAGCCTTTGGACGCCGCGAAGGGATGTTCGTTTCAGCTTCATCCATGTGGTTCTTGATTCGACGGGTCTTGCGACGCCCCTTCGTGCCAACCAGCAAATTTGAGTCAGGCGCCCAGTTGGCTTCCCCTGGGGGTGGGCGAGTGAATTCACACACCGCACGCCAACCACGCAATTCACCGCGCCAGGTCTTCTCCTATGCTTCCTTAGTAAAGTAAGGCGAGACGAATATGTTCGCATCGACACCACCTTTTGTGGAAGCGGCAAGAACATGAGAGCATGGCAGATGTCGAAGAAAAGGCTTGTTGTAGTTGCATTTGCAAGCATGATAGTCTGGCCACAACGTGCACTCCAATGTGATGTCCGTACTCCCAATACCGACACCACTCTTGTCACGCAGGCGTACCTCAAACAGCAACTCCCTATTCCCAGCAGGCCAGACCCTGTGCATTCCGCCCTNCCCACGCCGCGGCAGTTCTTCCAACAGCAGCACCTACTAGTCAGCCGCGGAGGAGAACCACACCACCTTCGGTCACATGAGTACGGTGATGAAGGGCTTGGATAGGATGCACGCCGACCTCCACAGGGCTGCGAAGGCCCTGAATGACCAGAAGCTGAGACAGATCGTGGACCTACAGGACGAGGTAGCACGCCTCAAGAGGGAGAATGCCACCTTGAGGGGACTGCTAGCACCCGGTGGATCGCGGATCCGCACGACCGCCAGGAAGACTACCACCGCTCCTGTCCGCATCCAGCTGGCGCCCAGGCACCCACCGCCCGCAGCAGCTCCAGCTCCATCCTCGTCACCTTTCCTTACCTTCGTTCCAGCCTCGGCCTACCAGGAAGGCAGTGGCAGCGGAGGTTGGTTGTCTGCTACTCCCAGTGGCAGCAACGGCAATGGCAGCAGCTCCGAGCCTACCAGCGGAGACACCTACATGTTGGACTCCAGGAGCCGCTCGGAGGATGAGGGCGACGACCAGGAGAGCGACTTCGACTCCACCGACTGTAGGGGCCGCTCGGAGTTTTAGAGCCGTCACCCTTAGTTTTTACCGTTTTGCTTAGTTTGTTTCCCTGCTAGTTTCTGTGTGTTAGGTCTGTTTGTTTGTGGGTTAGTCGGTGGTCCATGTCATGTGTTGGTATGGCTGCCCCATTAAGGATGTTGCTTGATCTTTTCAGTGTTTTTAATTCAGATCAGAACAATTGCAGTTAATTTTAATGAAATAAAGTTTAGTTCTTAAGCAGTCTGTTTTTCTTCTTTNGTGAATTCACACACCGCACGCCAACCACGCAATTCACCGCGCCAGGTCTTCTCCCATGCTTCCTTAGTAAAGTAAGGCGAGACGAATATGTTCGCATCGACACCACCTTTTGCGGAAGCGGCAAGAACATGAGAGCATGGCAGATGTCGAAGAAAAGGCTTGTTGCAGTTGCATTTGCAAGCATGATAGTCTGGCCACAACGTGCACTCCAATGTGATGTCCGTACTCCCAATACCGACACCACTCTTGTCACGCAGGCGTACCTCAAACAGCAACTCCCTATTCCCAGCAGGCCAGACCCTGTGCATTCCGCCCTTCTTGCTTTTCTCCTCCATGTACAGTGTGATAGCGGGGCTATACCTTACATTAGGATTGGCAAGGTTAAGACTAGCCATGCGTATCTTTTACAAAGATACTTCTGTGTACCCCTTGTGATACCCTCCAGGATAGCAACAAGTGGTAAAGGACGTGTATTTTTCATCACCCAGTTGTACACTTCAGCAAGATTTGTTGTCATCACACCATACCGTGAACCATTGGTGTCGTACAACAATGACCACTTTTCCCTTGGCTCATGCTCTATCCAGTCAGTGAAGCACTTTGTAGCCCTCCCCCGCTTCCTACATCGAGTGACAGATGGTGATTCGTTTGGAACGGGATCCAGGCCTTCCGGCTCGTCTTGTCGGGCAACAACTGGTTTTTTTCGAACCTCTTGCATGTGAGTAGTGGTCAGCCGATCCAGCTGTTCCCATATGGCGTCGAACTTTCTTTGCTGATTCTGCTTGCACAACTTTTTGAACAGGTCCATTAACCTCTTACTCCTGAATTGTCTGTAAAAATTTGCACCGAGATGTCGCATACACCATCTGCTATGCAAATCTGTCCAGGAAACCTCCTCAGTTACATGTTCCTTTAGCTGCTGCACCGCTGATAGAATGCCGGCATGTCGGTCATGCAGAACACACACATTTGGTCTGTTTTGAACAACACACCTTTTAATGTGACGCAGGAACCATAGCCAGCTCGATGTGTTCTCGCTTTCAACAAAAGCGAAGGCAACAGGGACGACATGGCTATCAGCGTCGACTCCGATTGCGGTTAAAATAGTTCCCCTATACTTGCCTGTCATAAAAGTACCATCAACACATAGCAACGGAATGCAATTTCGGAAGGCCTCTATCATGCACCCAAATGACCAAAATGCACGACGAAGGACGTTTTTCCCATTGTCATTAACCTCATCGAGAATAGCCATATGTGTGCCCGGGTTTCTGGCCTGCAACACCTCCAAAACTGGGGGAAGGTTGTGGTATGAATCTTCGTAACTTCCAAATCTCATCTCCAGTGCTTTCTGCTTACCCCTCCAAGCCTTGTCGTACGATATCTCATACCCTACTCTTTCTCCACGTCATGCATTATTGTGAACGGCGACAAAGAGGTTTTTTTAACAACCTTCGAATAAACCATTTGTGCCACGAATGCAGCCGTCATGTTCCTGTGTACCAAAGGGGTCTTGTCCAACAAACATGTATGCTCCTCAACCCTTGAAGCTACCCATAAGTTGTCATGTTGTGGTTGTAACCATGCACTCTCCAAGGGCATCCGGGCTTCGTGCACTTCACGTCATACGTCGTCCGATTTGAAACCTTCACCCTGAACTCCCGCTTCTGCAGAAAAGCCCACCTCTTCACCGCGTCTTGTAGGTGCCCTTTGTCGTGAAACATCTGTCCAACTTGCACCTTCTTACAATCATATTGCCAGTGGGCATCTAAACCATCGTTAACCCCCAGACGGCTCATCGATATGGTCGTCCAATCTTCAGGTACGTTGGCTTCCTCATCCCACTGTGCTGTATCTTGCCCTTTCATCACGAACGAAATATATTCCTCGTTCTCCAGTTCCATTTCTTTCACTACCGCATCGTTCTCCTCCGCAGCATCAACAGCCAAAGGTGAGTCGGGCTCATCGTCATCCAACTCGTTAGGCGGACAATTGCCACCGGGCACAACTAAATCTACCGGTGCAGTAACCTCCTCCACTGCTTCCTCTTGCCCACTCCTGCAAATATTAATCTCTTCCACGATATGAGTTTGATCCACCTCCGTGCGGCTGGTCTCGCCGGTTCCAACAACATCTGTTTTCTTTTGCACCAATATTGTCAGGCTATAACTTTTCTCTCTTACTTTAGCCACAAATTTCCTCCAACTCCCGGTAGATGCAAGCTCTACTACCCTCCACTGCCATCCGTATTCACTCCTTACTAGCCACACGGCTTTTATGATTAATTTCTCCATCAAAGGATCTATCCCGAACATATTATGCAGCCACCCTAGCACGTCGTTTAAAACCAACTGGCCTGGTGTATTTAGGGTAGTATCAACGAATGCATATACGGTCAAATCGACCCCGCTATCACAAAGTTGTATTGGAGCGTCGCCATTATACACCCGAACGGGCATATCACCTGATATCCTGAAATAGCATGCCAATTGCTATTAATATGCTACTACCCATAAAGTGTCGCATGCTCTATGCTTACATTATTGCTGTAACGTATTTCCAACTATATCTCATTACTTGAATATAAGTTCCATTCAATTTTAACTAATAATAAACGTATAATACCTCCATTCGATTTTAACTAATAATAAACGTATAATACTTGTACTAACATCCAACAATGATTAACCAAAAAAATTACCGCCGTCCTAAGGGATTACAAATTTATACCTTCGCTGTCGTTCCTCTTTCCTGCGCACTTGCGCACGTCTCCTTTCAAACCGCGTAGTTATTCCCTCCAGCTGAATGACACAGCTCTGCACTAAATTTGACTACTTAAATATAGCATCAAATTGCTCAACATTACGAAATTACTAATCACCTCAGCAAACATATACTAACTTTAAATTATTTGCAACATACAACTAAATAACTGTATATACTAACATTAATCAACGACAAATGGTTCACACATTATATATACTAACATTCAACAATGTCTAACGATTCACACATTATACGTACTAGCATCGAAATAACAAGTCTCGTAATAGCATTGATATTTACAACTTAACATAGGGATTAATTATACCTTAACCACCGCAGCTGCTTTTGGGCGTCACCTTCTCTTTCCTTCTAGTGTTGCTACCTTCACGACGATGGCACGCCACGGCAGCAAGCACCGGTGATGGACGCGACAACAACCTTCGCACTCGGGACAAAACAACTGCTTCCAGCAGCAGCAGCAGCGGCAACGGCAGCAGCAGCAAGCAGCAAGCAGCGGCACCGGCACCAAGTAGCAGCAGCAGCAGCAGCGAGTGAGGAAAGAGCCCAGCAGCGAAGTGGTCCTATAAAGGGCCCTGTCGAACGCCCGTAGGCCGACAGGGGCGGTGGGCCGGACGTGTCGACCTGCCGCTGGTCGACAGGCGCGGCGGGGGGGCCTGTCGACCGCCCGTTGGCCGCGCGGGTGGTGGGCCCTGTCGAACTGCGGGAGTTCGACAGGTCGCCCTATCGACCGGCCGTAAGTCGATAAGTCCTGTCGACGGGCCGTTGTTCGACTCCTCCGGCTATCGTTTCTCCCCCGTTCGACAGGCCCACATTTCCGCGATTTTCTGCAAAGGTCCACTAGTTTTGCGATTTTTCATTTAAACAATATTATTTCTAAAAAAAACTCCTGTTTGGTTGCTGTTTTAGTTGATCTCAGGAGGTGGCGTTGAAGCTGAGGAGCTTCCACGTCTTGGACTCGATCCGGGGATGCCCCAGCCGGGTTTTTTTCATACCCCGATCTATAATAACTATAAGGTAGAAAATAATAATGTATTCGATTATATAAAATAATAGTTCAAACAAATTAGAAATTGAATATATAACTTTGGAGTTATAAGCGTTAATAACTATGTAATTATTGTTTTTTTATATATTTAATTGTTAGTTGAAAAATGGAAGAGATTAGCAAAATAGGAGAGGAGATGGGAGGGAAGAGTTTGCGCACGTACGTACTGGAGGAGGGGACACGTACGTTGTTTTAGGGAGAGGTTAGATTAGTTATTTAATCATAATAGATTCAATGGGCTTAAATATAATAACTATATGCTAGAAGATAATAATGTATTCGATTATATAAAACAATAGTAGTTCAAATATTTTAGAAAATGAAATATAACTTTGGAGTTATAAGCGTTAATAACTATCTAATTATTGTTTTTATATATTTAGTTGTTAGTTAGAAAATGGGAGAGAGAAGCTAAAAAATAGGAGATGGGAGGGGAGAGTTGGCGCACATGCGTATTGGGAGGAGGGGGCACGTACGTTGCTTAATTTAGGGAAGGTTAGATTAGTTATTTAATCATAATAAGGACAGGGAGCTTTGCAATTTCACTAATAAAAAAAGAGAGTTGATTCAGTTTATAAGAAAAATCGGACCCAAAAACCTTTACAAGCAATTTAATTGAGGAAAAACCGGCAAAAACCTTGATATTTTCAAAGTGAGCTAATCTCGCAGACCCAGACCTACTGACCAAGATTAACGATCCTACAAGCGAAAAACTCCTGAGACGAAGCCTTCAAGAAGGACATGCCGACAGAACAGCGACAACGTCCGATTTGAACGAATATATGATTTTCACCCAGAGAGATCCCTTGTGACGGTGGAGAACAAAGGCTCCATAGCAAATGCCTTCAAGAAGGTGAACGGCACCCGAGGGTGTCATCGTTGCTAGGACCGGCAAGCCGGGCAAGGCTTTCGTCTTAGAGACCCATCCAACCTCCATGTCTACGACGAAAGCCACCCAATGTCACCTGCGCACCCAAAGCCACCACCTGTCCAACACAGCCACCGATGCCAGCGTTGGGAAAACCAAGCCATCGGGCACTAAGCCATCGGAGGCGTCTGTTCATCGCCTAGGTCGCCTTCCACCACCGCACCACACCATGGAGCTCCACACAGGGAGGAGGGGAGGAGCTCCATAGAGAGAAGTGGGCCAAGTGAAAAGCAGCCAAAGCTCTGGCATCGCTTGCCAAGACAACCTATACTGCCGCCGCCTGTCCCGCATGAGTCTCCACACTGAGCCACGGAGCAAACCCATTAGAATCGCTGGACGACCACCAGCTGGCAGTCCAACCCGCCGGAAACCTGGACCTGGAGCTGAAGAAAAGAAGAAGAAACAGAGAGGGAAGGAGGGAGGAGATGCCCTCGGCACCTTCGGACGGTCACACAGGTTGCCCAAGCTCCGCCGAGCGACCCCGACGTCACCACCACCACCGGGATCCGACCTCATCTATCCCGTCTAGGACACACCGGGTCTGGACCTTGTGGAGCCAGGTCAGGCCGGCCCTCTCATGGCCTTCACCACCGCGCTAGTCGTTGCTGCAACAGAGGATCCAACCTTTATTAACAGCAAAATTTTGTAAAGGTATGCTAACAATTAAGATCAGATCCGAGGCAGATTTGAAGGGACAAGGTGGTTTCTAAGAACAGACAGCGCATCGGCTTGAGCCGTATCGACTGATATGGAATCGAACTCGGGCAGCCGATACGGGTTACTTGAATCGGACTCGGTTAAGCCGATACGGGTAGCCTAGTTTCGTGTTGGTTTTGGAGAAGGACTTGAAAATATTGCCAACAATGAATTGAGTCCAGCTAAGACAATTGTATCTATTAATTAGTAATAAGAGTTAGTTTCCTTTTATAATTTTGTGGTAAGAGTCCACCTAGGACTTGTTTGTTTAGGCAAGTTGTAAATAGTATCCGATACTAACAAGGCTTGTATGTATGGGTATAAATATAAGCCCAAAGTATTGTAAAAACAACAACAGTTCAATAAACACTTTTAGCGCATCGCCACTATTTTCTTCTTACTTTTCGACGAGTTCTTACTTCGAGTTGGGCGTCGGTCTTGATATTCAGCTAGAGGTATGACTTCTTTAGATTACCACATAACTTAGCTAATCTAAATCGATGACTCGATTTACCTGTATCGATCAGGCCTTATTCAAGGTTTTGTCGGTATCGGCTAAATCAGTTGATTGACTTAGATTAGCTAAGGTATCTATCACCCTGAAAAACATTCAAAGGCTTGATTGTCTAGATATCATGTTTCTTTTTATACTTTGTGCTGCATCAGCCCTAGTAATGATTAGAACCATATTTTCTAGCATGTCTCTTGATTGCAATAGGGATAGCATCGGAGTTTGAACTGATCTTACCTGATATAACTGCTTAGTCTTGCTTAAGTTCTTTTAATCATGCTTTTCATGTTATATCTGCCTCTTATACAAGGATGTCACACTAAATAAATATATTAAGCTTGTCTTGATATATTTACCTAGATTGATATTATTGTATAAAGCTATATCGGAGTATTAACCGATACGGTATCTATTTTTAACCTAATTATGATTTTATCGGCTATGATCTAACCAGATAGATTCTTTGTCCATAGATTATATATTTGGTTATATTTACAGCTAATGGAACATATTTAGGATTTGCTTCATATTATTATCCTTATATCTTACAGCCAATTTGATCAGATCACATCGGCTAGGTCCATACGGTACGTCATCGGCACATCGGTTAGGTCCATACGGTACGTCATCGGCTTATCGGCTGATCGGCTATCGTATATCTAACTGGTTTTATTTGAATATTTTGTTGGTTGTAAGATTAAACCAATTGGCACGTCCTGAACTTTTTTTTCGAAGATTTGGACCTGTACTGGAGTGAAGCAAATCTGTCAGGGCGTTGTGTTTTGCATCAATAGCCACTCGCGCCGGACAGACGCCCGGATCCTACCGGAGACGCACCGGGTCTAGAATTTGGGAGGCCAGATCCAGCCATCCCCCTCGCCGCTGGCTTGAGAAGGAAGGCTGCCAGCACCGGACGTGGGGAGGAGAGCCCGGCATGGGGCCGACGCAGGAGGAAAAAAGAGAGGGAAGGAAGAGGGGAAAAAGAAGAGAAAGGGAGGAAAAAAGGGGGAGGAGGAAGGCGTCGCCGCTGCCGGCCGACCGCTGTAGGTGGTGCCATTGTCAGCCATGGCGAGGCAGGCGAGATGCGCTGTGAAGGCTGGGGCGGCGGGCCGGCGGCCTTCGCCTCCCGGGTCACCCAGAGAGGCGACATGGGAGTCCGTTCCCTATTAGTGATTCACAAATGATGATATCCCAACAGATTAAATGTGAGCGACTCAATGGATTTAAATAGCGGGTCCGTCGGTTTATTAAAGTGTCACGTGGTTTTGTAGAACGTTTTTAGGAGTTACGTGATGGCTTAAGAGTGTTTGTAGAAAATTTAATGGACTTTTAGTATATAATAGATAAATGAAGTTTGTAGGTGCGTGAACCCAAAACTCCTGCTTGCGCTGTCGCGCGGCACTCCGTGCCGTTGTTGAGGCTGCCGGTGGAGGCGGTGTCGTCCCTGCCTTTTGGACCTCTGGCTCCTCCTCCGCTCGATGGCAAACCAGACGGCATCGCATCGATTGCTCCAAGCCGAACCACTTCCGTAGACTGCTTCCTAGTCGTTCCAACAAAATCAAACTCAAGTCTCTACTCTCTAGGAAACGAGCTGAATGCCTGAATGCCATCAGCCCTTGTAGGCGTGATGACGAACCCGCACCCCAAGCATCGAAGTTGTTCGATCCAATTTTGTGCCACGGCCGTCCGAATTTCTCTTGCTCCGGAGAACTGAATCGAGTCCGTGTTAACTTTGGTGGTTCTCGGTCAATCCCATCGTTTAGCTTCTTAACAAATAAAAAATAATTTATAAGTTAAATTTTTATCGTCCTTAGCGATGAAAAAATAAATATGGTAAAATAAACCACAATGAAATAAACCACCAAATCAACTTTAAAATTAAATTTAAAATTTAAATTTTCAGTACTTATCGATCTTGACGAGGAGATCGATGGGCTGCACTCCTACTGACAGACGTAAGGTTTGCATTTCCATCCATCCTAGTTCCTTTCTGATTTATTTTCTTTTTTTCTAAATTCCGGTTAAGTATGCTCAACTGTGCCTTTTGCTGTTATTTTCAAGTTAGAGATCTATTGAATTATGTATTTACGTGTGCCTTTAAACTTTGTTGTGTTCGTGTGAAGAGGTTGAGAACCTTATCTTTTGGCACGCAAAACGAGATGGTAGATTAGCGTATGATTAAATAATTACTAAAAGATTAATGTTTCTATTGGCACGCTTGTAAGTTTATAACCTGTGCATATTGTATATAATGTTTAATGAGTTTGTGGATTAATTTATCATACTAACTTCATAAGTCTGTGGATTTATTAGAAGTGCTGCTTCACTGCATCTAACCATTATTATTGACTAGTTGAAACCGTGTTTTGTTGCGGGTTATATGGATAAATGCATGTTATACATTATAGAAATGATAGATATATATGTTTAAATAATGTAAAAATAATATGAAGATAATGATTAACATTGCTTGCATATTGAGTTCTAAAAATACAATAAAATTATAAATGATATGTCATGTTTATATGATATTTAAAATACTCTAGATAATAATTGCTATATTTGATGATGTGACGTACTTGCATGTGATTTAAAATATTTTAGATAATACTTGCTAGTGGGTGATGATGTGGCACACATGAATGTTGAGTTTTAAGAGTTAGTGGGCATCAATTTTGTAGTAAGATAGGATGCGAAAGTTAGTCATAGTTATCGAAGAGGTCCGCGTGGAGAAAGGCTATCGCTTAATCAGTGGCGGCTCCAAAAATTTTTTTGTCTAGTCTGTCTACTTTAGGCTCTAAATTTTTATAACATCACAAACCCAATATACATATGTAAAATTTACTCAGAGTATAATAAAAATATATTAGAAAAAACTAAAATCAACAGTTTTATATATATGTAGGGCTTTTCGGCCCAAAATCTAGGATGGTCCTAGGCCCATGGAGACCAGCCCTTGAAGCCGCCACTGTGCTCAATAGATCAAATTTTGTCATGGATCATGCTACGACACCACAGAGATAGCCATCTCTGTGTCGGCGCCAGCCCCTTTCTTGGGTTGCTTTGATTTGGAAGAGGAGATTGTCAATAAAAATTTCACACTTCTGAAAAAAAAGCTAAGATAAAGAGGAGGAATTTATAAATATTGTCTTCTTTTGGTTGCAGTGCATCAGAACTTTGTTGAGTAAGTTTCTGAAGCGCTAACTTTTTGAACTGATTAATATATACGAATGGCATATGAGTGACATGCAGCACCAACATTTGTAGTGCCTCAAAAGAAGGATGTAGCACCAACATGGATCAATAATACTTAGCTGAAAAGACAGGCTTGAGATCATCTAGCAATGCAAGTATACTCCAACTAAATTGATTCCTACCATCCTAAGAAAAGCGAGAGAAAAAAACCGAAGTACCCTTCATGGACAAAAAAAAAAAAGTCCAAGTTATCCCCGAAACTATTATGGTAGTACGAATTATTCTTTTTAAGTCAAAAATCAGATATTTTTTGCCTTTAATTTTTTATACCGGACGAATTACCCTGTCAGACTCCGAAGCGGTTTTGGTCCTACGCGACGCACATGTGACAGTCCAGTCAACATAAAAAATAAAAAAGGTGGGACCACTAGCCAGTTCTACCTCTTTTTTCAGTCACCACATGTGGGTCCTACCTTCTTTATAAATCTTTTTAGACAGTACATGTTCTCAAGATTTACTTTTACAATGTCCTACACTAAAAATGTAAAGTCATAATATCCTGTAGCAAAATTTATCTTGACCTCATTATAATGTCATTGTTTCTCTTGACAGTGACATGCCTAACTCTGGATGATGATGCTTACCTCTACTATTTTCTACATGTTTCTTTATGTGAGACTGAAAGTATATGGATATCCGTGTTAGTTTTATTTGTTCTAAAGTTATATGTGCCCTTACATCTATTTTCTTTGACCATTACTTCTTTAGGGCCCCTACAAATTTTATAGTTCAATGGTATTACTGTGATTGCAACAATAAATTTTCTTCATATTTCCTCCAATAACATAAATCGTAGTATGCTATGATTTTGTTATTTTTTCGTGGACAGCAAATGACCCTCATAAAAAACCTCAAGCTGGAGTGAAGCAGATATAGCATGCTAAGGATGAATAATAGCAACATCCAACAGCGATCGAATCATGTCCTTCATGTAGTCCTTTTAGACCTGTTTCGCTTCTTCCTTGTGTCTCTCTTGTCAAAATTCTCTAAAAGATAGTAATATTGCTGGAGAGATGGCTAGAAGATAGTTGAGTTGTGTCAACCTATTGCTACCCTAAGTGGTTTTATTTATACTTGTACTCATCCATTTTATACTATAAGATGTTTTGAATTTTTTAATCAAACTTATTTAAGTTTAAACAAGTTTATAACAAAACATAACAATATTTTCAACCTAAAACAAACATACCATAAAATTATATTTAATGTTTGATTTAATGAAACTAATTTGATGTTGTAAATGATGTTATATCTTTCTATAAATTTAATGAAACTTGAAAAAAATTGACTTTGAGAAAAGTCGAAATGTATTATAACATAAAATGGAGGAAGTACTATATATGGGCAAGCACTACCATGCTTACTAGAATTGTTTTTTTTTTTTTAAAAAACTCTTTACAAACAAAGTTCTTGACCATCCTTGATTTAAGTAGACGAGAGTCGTAGAAAATCTAGATTTGCTCACAATATATTATCCTATACTATAGATCTGTTTGGCAAGGTTACAACTTCTCAATCTAAGGTCCGATTTGGCACAGCTCTAACTCCCAACTTCAACTTACTTAAAGCTGGAGGTGTGCCAAACGGTATAGATTTTTTATTTTTTGGAGCGGAGTTAGCAGAGCTGCTCCATAAATTTGTACTATGGGGATGGAGCTAGGTTTTTGCTGCTCCACAGCTTTACTCCACCCCAAAAGACCTACTACCTTTTAATTTTTTTAGTATATTTACACCAAAATGCCATTGAACTACCCCTTCCTACCCCCTTTCCTCCCATTCTCTCTCCTCCCCATCTTTCTCCCTTGACAACGGCGACTGGCGGTGGCATCGGCAGTGGTGGCGGGCGTCGGTGGTGGCGGGCGGGAGGCGGCGNGGGTTGGCGGCACGCGGGTGGTGGCGCGGGGTCGGCAGGGCGACACACGGGAACAGTGTCGGCGGCGGCAGCGGCAGGATGATGCACGTGCGGTGGCGGCGGCGGTAGTGGCAAGGCGATGCGCGTGTAGCGACGGCGGCGGCGGAAGTGGCAGGGCGACGCTAACCAGGTGTTCGATGAAATACCAACAAGGGATGTGGTGGCATGGAGCTAACCAATCTAGCTAAACACTTTCATACCCACTTCAGCTTTTATAGGAGCCAGCTCTCACTGAAGTTGGAGTTTAGAGTTGGAATTTGGAGTTTGAAGCCCTACCAAACGGTGCCTAACTCTAGCAACAGAGTATGGATTGGAGTTGTGGAGTTGCCCAAACCCCACTCCACCTCTCTAATTCATTTTTTCAGATCACTCAATCCCATTCCACTCTCTTTTCGGTTGGAGTTGAAATCGCTTGATTGGGTTTCAGTTTCAGGAGAGATGGAGCTGAAGCTTTGTCAAACATGTAGGGTTTGTTTGCACGACACATTTTGTACAAATAGACTTTTCCCTTATAATAGTGGTTTCTATTATATCATATGGATAGGATCTATCCTATTCCTAGAAATATATCAGGTGCATACTGTGAACACCAACTAATAAATATCACTAAAAATTCTTCAAAAAATATACATATGCTTCTAATACTATTACACTTATAAGTAAAGTTTTAAATTCAAATTCATTATATTTTAGCGATAACAAAAAAAAGATAAAAATAGTAATTGTATGATGAATTTAATTTGTCAGAATTTTATGTTTTCTTTACTCGTTATGTATGATGAATTAAAAGATGAGACTTTACACATAGATATAATGCTATTAAAATTACATGTACAATCCGCTCAAAAAAATTACATTTACAATTTTTTTAAAGAATTTTCGATAATATTTGTTAGTTGATGTATACGGTGTGTGCACACGAAGGCTTATGAACATAGGATAGGTTCCCTATTCCTAATATAGGTATATTATTTTATGAATTAATAAACACAAAATTATACCTTGATTCTACCATTTCTTGATAAAAGTAATTTCAATGTTCAAAATTAATAAATACAAGACCATCTTAGTTCAGAGCCTCAAAATAATTTTACAATGTTCAGTAGTTTCAAAATTGGAAACTGAGATTAGGTTCTTTATAGTGGAACCTATTCAATTGGATTTAAGTTTTAAACTTGATACATGATTTATTTTTTTCAAAATTCAAATCGAACAAATACCTAGTTGTAACGTGTTTGAATCTTAATTTCCCTATTATATTAATTTACCAGTTTCAAAATAAGAAATTAATTATTACCACCTACTATATAGGTGGATATAGGTGTATACTATTCTTTTTTTAACTTAAATTAGTATATAACTTTTTTGAGGGAAAAACAGTATGTAACTTGGATCCTTAGATGGGTAGAATTTTATTAGCCTTTTTATATATACTCCATTAAATATGTGTTTTCTAGGTGGCCTGATTTTAGTAGGGAAGCAGAGACATAATCGGAGACGTAATCGAGTAGCAGGCGTAAGCGTAACCCGGACGGACTATATAGAGTTGGCCGGGTCGACCGAGGTCACCGACCCACACGGCCACACCAACCAGTTGCGGCCCAGCCGAACAGGCAGAAATCCCCAGCCGTCTCAACGCCAACTGATTCTGGTCCTCGCCCCCATTTTTGGCCACTCCACCCGATCCCCTATTCCCTTCCGCTCCCAGGCCGCCGGAGGAATTCCTTGCCGCCGGTGCCCGGTGGTAGAGGCAGCAAATCGGATGGACAAGCCAGCGGCGACCCGTACCTCCCGGCGGGGGGTAAAGCGGTCGAGGACCCACGACGCCTGCTCGTGCTGCTCCTCCTCCACGCAGATCCCCTTGAGGGGAGCGAAGCGAAGGAGCGTTAGCCGCCTGCGCCCTTGCTCCGCCGCGGAGGCGAGGGCGCCGCCGTCGTCTTGGTGTAGTTGGGGGGCAAAGCGCGCGCGCACCGCGCTCGGTCGCCCCGGTGGCTCTCCCCCTCCTCGCCCTAAACTATCTTCGGATCGGAATCCTTTATTTGAATCCGAATCGGTTGATGGCGGCGATGGGACGGATTGGGCGAATCTCGGTGAAGGGCCGGCGGGGCTCATCGCCGAGCGCGTCCTCGCCAACGATGTGGCTGACTACATCCGCTTCCGGTCCGTGTGCCAGCCGTGGCGGCGGTGCTGTGCGCCGCCGCCGGCGGATGACGCCTTGGACCGCCGCTTCCACCCGCGGCAATGGATCATGTTCCACGAGGAATCCCGCACCCACTACCACTGCCGCCTCCTCAACCTCTCCACCGGCGAGTGCATCCGGGCGCACCTCCCGGAGCTCCGTGGCCACAGAGTATTCAGGTCCTCGAAGGAGGGCCTCGTCCTCCTGCTCCATGAGAGCACCCATGTCGCCCGCCTGCTAAACCCACTCACCCACCAGCTCACCGACCTCCCACCGGTCACCACTTTTTTGGACCGCCTTCTGCTGCGAGGTAGCATAGCGACCGAGGTGGGTGATCTCGACGTGGATGGCGTTGGCCTCGCCGACGACCGCACGGTGGTGATCCATACCACAAGCTTCCTCGCCGTCGCCAAGCCCGGCGACAAGTGCTGGACAGCGATCAACCTCAGCGGTTGTATCCGGCCGAGCATGTCGTTCGCGGGCCGCTTCTACTGCGTCACCAGCCATGCCATCATGGTGGTGGAGGTCAGGGAAAGCCAGACGCCGCAGCTGGTGGAGGCCGCCGACCTGACGTTGCAATACAGGTTCAGCAGGATGCTCGGCAGCGGGCACCTGGTGGAAAACAATGGCGAGCTGTTGCTAGTGCACCGTACACTACAGGCCTCTCCAAGTGGTGACTACAGGAGGTTGTACCAGGTGTACCGGGTGGATTTGGATGGGAGGAAGACGGTGCCTGTCCGTGGTCTCGGTGGTCGGGCCGTGTTCATCGGCCATGGCTGCTCGCTATCCGTGTCCCCTGCTACATTCCCCTCGATCGTTGGTGACGCCGTCTACCCGGGCTTCGGCTGTGGGGATAGAACTGGCCGGGAGCACATCGAAGCCTATCACCTGGCAGATGGAACCATTGAACACTCATACTATGAAGATATCTTCAAGGATTTGGAGCACCCTTGTAGTATTGCCGATTGTCTATCCTTGTATGTGTAATAATAGGCTAGGATGCAGCAGTTGTATCCATCTCAGGACTGACCCCTGCATTGTGCTGTTTATTTTTGTCTTCTTATTTATTACTAGTAATATGCATGTGCTAACGCTACGGCAATATTTGGTAATTCATCCCTCAACCAAAATGTGATAGCAGTATTGTTCTCAGAATTAGGATTTTGCTTGCCTGGAAAAATAGAGGTCTGCTATATAACGGAATCCCGTTCGGACGGAACGATACCGGTTAGATATCATGTTGTGATTTTCATCAAGTATCAGATGATACTCGATACTTGCGAGGTATCAATGATTTTCTATTGTAGTTCTGTCTTTTTTTAAAAAATATACCATTGTTAGAGCATATTTTTTCCCAAGACTGTTGCGTATAAATATAAAACACGTTTTGAGAACAGAAAATAATGGATGGGAACCATAGGGGGAAAAGAAGACAATGAACAAGTCATGATAATTTAAATAATGGATGACAACCATAGAAAGAAAAAGACAATGAACAACTCATGTAATTTAGAGTAACCCGTTAGGCGGGGTGAAGAAAACACAAGAGGTGATATTATTCCTTGCAAGTAGGATCATGAGCAATACCACAATATGCTATGCTTCATGTGTCAAATTTCATACAAATGAAACAAACAAAACAAACACAGGACCGATAAAAATGGTTGTTTTTAATAGTTTCGGCACATATACAACTATACAAGAAGCCTCCGCTAGATAAATGAAGACAGACGGATCCTACGAGTGGGAAGCAATACTGAGAAAATTCAGCTATAGTTACATGGCCGTGTGTTACAATGGAATTTTATAATGGATAGTACATTATGAGCTAATTATTACATGAGAAGAGCCTCCAACCATAATCCACACTCAAACATCCTTAAAATACAATATTCAAAAAGTGGGTATTAGAAAATAAAGATTCATAAAAATAGATCACGGATTCATTGTAACATACTAATATTAGCTTATAGACCATAAAATTGCATTTGCTAGTTTTATACGACGTCTAGGTGATAGATCAATTTTTAGAGAATCAGAGTACTAGTCAAAATCTTCAAGAATCAAAGAGTTCAAAGCTTGGACTTCGTATTAATAAGCATTCAGCTTCCTCTTTTTGGCTGTGTTCGGTTTCGTCCTTTTCCAGCTCACCTCTCTTTTTTTTCACGCGCACTCTTTTCAAACTGTTAAATAGTGTGTCTTTTGCAAAGAATTTTTATTCGAAAGTTGCTTTAAAAAATTAAATTAATCCATTTTTTTTAAAAAAGCAAATATTTAATTAATCATAAGAAAATACGTCGTTCCGTTTTACGTAGGCGGGAGGTGAGTTCCCAACCTCACCTCCCAAACACAGCGTTAGAGCGGACGGGAGAAACCCCTCTCTAGAGAGATAATTCTGCTGCTGAAAAACTGGCTCATAAAGGGAGTCAAGCTTTCATATATGTAGTTTCCGTTTATTACACTTGGTCACAACAGTACTAAGAGATTTGATCGGTAGCCCTGTCGTCTCATCACAAAACCGGAGATGTCCGAGCTGATACTATGCATGTAACCAATAATTTCAAACGCACCTTGTGAGTCTGATATTGAGTTAATTGCAATAACAGAACTGACAAAAGAATAGTACGTCTATTAATAAAGCTCAATATTCTTTAGAGTAAACATAAGGGTAAAAATAGACTGCCTAATATTACATTTACATGTAACTGATATACATTCATGGAAGAATGGCCAGTTGCAAAATTCTAAAGCATTAGAAGGGGACAAGTACTATAGGTTCCAATTTAGCCATGCAACTAAACTTCTTCCGAACGAAAAATTGACCTGATCATCAGAAGTTTTCAGATTATTAAGAAAGATATATGTTGATGATTTTTCAGAATTTCAGGTACATAAGTTTATATCATTGTTGAGCAACACTCCAATTCTATGCTCAATATTTTAAATCAAAGATGTTTAAGGAAAATTTATAGACTGCAATCCTATCCAGAAGTACCTTAAATCACGAGATGCATCAGTGAGTCCTTTTGCAATATTCTCCACATCCTTCAGCAGATCACTATCACAAATAGTTGAGATGTAAAGCAAAACACCAAGTATAATTAATCTCAACTATCACTTGATAGAGATGTTGGTCAGTTCAACATCACTCTCTCTCTCAATACATGTATATATAAAAAAAACTCATTTCTTGGTGGACAAATAAATTTATTCCTTACTCATTATCACAGTCCGGCCTTAAGGGAGCCTCAATTAATGATTGGGTTCAGATTGCCTTCATGAAAGAAAATGTTTTTATCTAAGATTACCTTCATAGCCACCAAATATTCAATATTGGATCTTCAGTCAGTAACAGAGGTGTGTCCAGGTCAACAAAACTGCATTCAAAAGAGGGGGAAAACATCAATGACTATTTTGACAAATATAAGGTCGAGAAATCCAGAAAATGCAACATTTGTTCTATTCATACTAATGGCATTGTCTGACCGGAAAACAAAATTCGTTTCCATAATTGTCACAATGAACCTAAAACAACCAAGCCCAGCAAGCAGCAGCAAACTCCGACAACTTCCATCAGCTGCAAGAGACTCTATATTTCTTGATGGCAACATTGCTAACATAACAGAGACCTTCCCAATCATCTCGATGAACTGGTTGCTCAAACAGTACAGGAGGCACTCCCATTTCTGAAACCAACCAGCAAAGAAGATTAGCTGACAGTGATCACATCAAGCACGAGTTGATGTATTTATTTCCTCTCGAAGAAGCTCGGAGTGCTGCAGGAACACAGTATAAGGTAAAAATCACCACGTGATCGAATATAATATCTCACTTTTGTACACAAAATAAACCACCCTCGATACAAATCAAGACTCCCCAACTGTACAAAGTGAGCATACAATAGTTATAGGCACAAGCAAAACTGCTGAAACGATTCTGACCCTTAGTAAACGAGTGAGCTTGTTAGTCTTGTCCCTATTCTCAAAGAATGACTTTTCCCTAGACCAAATTACCCCTTCACTCCTCTTCTTTCTCTCTCAGTCGGTCCAAACCTTGAGTCAACTCCAACTGCTTGCCGTCATCGTTTTTCCAGACCTCCCTGCGTCATCTCCTCGAGCCCTTCTCCAAGCCCCGTCTCGTCGCGCTCTCGTAGATGGCGCGGCAGCCGCGACGAGGGGAGCCAACAACCCTGTGTTACCGCCGAGGCATCGCCCTCCCATCGCGTCAACCTCGTTCCTCTAAGCCGTCGCGGCCTCAAGGTGAAGACGCGTTGCCTCTCTCTCAGTTGCTTCCTCGTCATTCCTATCGTCGTGGTTAGCGGAAGCTCATAGCTTGACTGCCTTCTGACTTCCTGCTCCCTCCGACTTCGCCTTCTCGTCTTTCTCCTAGGAGAAACCGCTTCCACTTCACCGGGCTGCCCGTGCTGCTGTTGTCAATGGGCAAGCCTCACTCGTCTGCCCCAGTCTCCATCCCTTGGAACCCTTTCCCGGCCTAGCTCCATCGCGACCATTCGTCTTCTTCGTGAATCTTCCTCTCCCCACCAACGCAGCCTCTCTCCCCTGCCGTGGGCCGTTGGCCACTGGCGCTTGGTCCCGTTGCTGATCTGCTCACTTGAAGAGGAAAGGTTTGGACCAGCTGAGGGAGGAAGAAGAGTGGATGATAATTTGATCTCGAATAGTATTCTAACGTATAGTCATGAATTTTTTTAGAAATAATATTATTTTAATGAAAAATCGCAAAACTAGCAGGCTTTTGCAGAAAATCGCAAATCTATGGGCCTGTCGACCCACGGAGGTTCGACAGGACCCAATTGAACGGCGGAAAGATAATAGGCCAGACCGATCGAACGGCCGAGTATCGACTGGGCCCAGTCGAACAGCGGAAGTTCGACAGGCCGAGCAGCCGGCCCAGTCGAACGGCGGCTGTTCGACAGGCCGGGCAGCCGGCCCAGTCGAACAACGGCCGTTCGACAGGCCTGGCCTGCCGGCCTGTTAAGTATTTTTTTAGTTATTAATTAATAACTTTGTAGTAATTAATTAATGACATATTTGTTAAGAGTTGTTTTTAACTTTGTAGTAATTAATTAATGAAATATTTGTTTGGAAATGATTAATTAAAATTTGTGAGTTGTTTTCATAATTAAGTTTGTAAGTAGTTGTTTCAATTATAATTTTATTATAATTGAATAATACCCTTTTTAATTGATTGTTTGGAGAAACACATCGGATATATAATTTATTAATTTTAGATATATCCATTTTTAATATTGTAATTTATAGAACATTTTTTTAAATTTGGTAAGAATTGTATTTAAGTTGTTAGTAATTAATTAATGACAGAATTGTTTATAGTTGATTAAATATAATTTTTAAGTTGTTAATATAATTAAGTCTTTAAGTAGGTTTTATAATTATAATTTATTATTATTGATTAATACACATTTGTAATTGAATATTTGGAGAAACATATCGGAGTTATAATTTAATAATTTTAGATATATCCATTTGTAATTTATGAATTTACATAACCTTATTTTGCTTATCGATTATTTTGGGAAATTTGGAAAATCACTTTCGGATAGGCCCGAAAATTTTGCAGAAGCGAAAATTGGATCTGTCTATTTTTGGAAATTCGGAAAATCGTTTTCGGACGACTCCAAAAATTTGAAATTCATAGAACATGTTTTTAGAAACCGAGAACAAACATTTTTTTAGAATTGATGTGCTCATTTAAACATGATACATCTGGTTCCATTGCGGTTACATAGATAAGATTAGATTCGAACTAGAAGGAAGGTAGTGCAAGAGTTGAACACGACGACGATATAGTAATGGGACAACGAAACATGACATCACATATTTGACTAACGTAAGTTGTCCGATAGTAGCTAACCCCTACGTGAGGATCCCTCTCCCCTCTCAAACTGCTTTTTAGTAAACCTGTATTGCTCTGGCAATTCAAGCTACACCACACAGGAAGTTGGATCACTTAGAACCTTTTTGGTGTCTATCCATTCTTTGTATTGGCATCTTCTTGGCGGTTCCTGCGAGAAACGAAAAGATGTGAAGCGAACAAAGTTACTGAATGTTGTGACAAAATAAGGATTGATGATAATGAAAATATTCTCACCATGAAATCGTCGTCTATAATATTTGGGCAAACAAAGAACCTCTGACCCAAAGTTCTTGGCTTGGTGGAACGGAGAACCTGGCAACGATCACCGCATCTGCATTTTGGACGGGCTTCCCATGGAGGGAGTGCCATCGTTAGCACCCGCCAGTCGCACTGTTCTTCACGACATTGTTGTTCGTAAGCATATTTGAACGCCAAGTATTTCTCAGTACTTTCTGATGCGAAATACCAATGTCCTTCTTGTTCATAAGTGGTTAGGTCAAGAACGGGATTTTCTGTATCGACCCACTCGATGTATCCACAAGCCGTAGCGCGGGCCTGACGAATAGATTTTAATGAAGAATAAACAATCCCTCATGCATACTGAATAAGCATATGCAGAGAATGAAATACCTTACAGTCGTAGTTAGGGCACCTAAAGAAACGCCTTCCTCGAGTGTCTTGATCCCTCGAACCCATTAGTTGGCATCGGTCATCGCAAAGGCAGAGAGGCCGCTCGCACCAAGGTGGGAATAGGCGTACAAGCGGATCGCTACGCCAGTTGGGATCCTCAACGCCCCGGCGTCTAGACATTGCCGAAAGCTAGTGCGATGAAGGGCTGTGGTAGCGCTTGTTGCCTAGACAGATGAAGAAATTATGTGCTGCATCGCTCGTTATGGGGACTTATGTAGGCACCAAAATCGCAGTGATAACCTTTACATGTGTACATCGTGGGGCACGATGGGTCCGCCCTTTTAGAGTGCTGGATAGGGCACGCGTGAACTCACATGACTTTATCTTACAAAGCAGCGCCGAAAGTTGATTGTTACAAGTCGAACTGACAGTGTGTCTGTGCACTGTGGTATAATGTGCGATGTAATGGACCGGACACCCAAGTGCCGAAAGTTTGTTGTCGTATGCATAAGTAGTTGTGACATGTAAGGGCGTGAGAACCCATTCCGCAGTCGTATCGTACGCGAATAAAGGAGGTTGCATCGGTGCAACCGAAAGTACTCGTGCATGCACCGATAGTAGTTTGTAACCACGCGCGAGCACAATGATGTCGATAGTGAATTTTCTCTAAATCTTGTAGAAAAAAATATGAAAGAAGTCATACTTAGCACAAGTTAAGAATGCCCCCCTCTCGCACGCTTGCTAGGCCCTCCCTTCTTACGTTGTCTAATCTGCTCCGTGGGATAGGTCAAATTATCAGGTGGGTGCCTATGTCGTGCCGGCTGCTGTGGAGTGGCATCCTCTGGCTGCACGGACTCCTCCTGCTGCGTAGGCTGCGTGACCGGAGGAGCACCGTACCAGTAGTCTATGCCAGCTTGCGCATCGGGTGCATCCGTCGCAAAGAAATCGTCCACGAACTGTGTTCGAGGAGAGACAGCAGGAACTGTAGAATGCCTCTAGGAAAACCCGTAGTCGTCACCTGTTGCAAAATAGAGACGATGCCACACTATAATAGTTAGTAACTATGCATAAAAATTAAGCGAACGATGATGGTTGCCTTGGTTGTAAACAATACTTACTTGTGTGCTGTGTGTACCCTGACTCCGGGGCGCGCGGAGTACAGTAGAGTCCCCAACCCGGTGTGGGCGCCAAGTTGTGACCTGTCGACAGGTAGGGAAAGTCTGGCTCCTCATAAGCTGCCTGCGTATCGTACACCTGCTGTAGCTGTTCACGTTGCGGAGGTTACGAAATGGTATAAAACGAAGGTTGAGTACGATATGAACTGGATGTTAAGCAAGGCAAATGTGCCATACCAGAGGCCGCGGTGGTGGCATACTCGATGCCGGGACCCCAAAGTCAGACGATCTCCCTGGGCAAACAGGGGCCGGCGTCTCCTGAAGCAAAGGCTGAGCGTGTGATGGACCGGCGTCGTCGTAGTGGCGACGTGAAGTAGAGGAGCGGAACTGCTCCACACTAGAGCGTCGTGGTAGTGGTGGCGATCCTGCCCGCCTGGTGGGCTGCACAACATCAACCGCGCTCCGACAGGAGACACGACGAAGGAGCGCCGCAGCCCGCGAACGGAAACTGCGAAGGACGGACGTCACGTCGTCCTGCCTGACGTGCTGAGGCCTCGTCTCCATTCTCTGTAGCAACGTGTTGGACTCAGTGTGAACCTGTTCTACAAACTCGGCCTATTGAACGAATAGGGAAGGGCATTAGAACAATTGAATGTATTCCACATTTAATGATAATCAACGAAAGCACCGTCATACCATTGAGTTGTACGCAGCTCGAGGTTGTGGGGCAAACGTGTCCGTGATCGACACCTGGTGAGGGACAGACGTTTCCCCTTGTGGCGGGAAACACCTCCAGCGCGTAACACTACGGTACCAACGAAGGTACTGTCCGTACGAAGCTCCGTCGTCTGGAGGTGTTTGGAGAACCAAGTGCTCAGCCGCATGTTCCCACTCCGCAACCGTTGGCGCGATCGTCCGAACAATGGTCCCCTCGTGGGACAGACTGAGTCCCTTCTGGGTGTACCTGCGTAGGGCGTAGTGAGCATGTAAGAAACATTTAAAATGGGGTAAAACACACTACTTGAAATTAACATTGTCGGACGTGTACTTACTTGTGGAGGGTAACAGCTAATGAGCGTCCACCTCTCGGAGGGAAGTCCTGGTACATGCCGAGCTGTTTAAGTACCCTCTGCACGTGGTACGGCTCGACGTGCACGTCCAGCACAAGGTGACAAGTGGTCCTCCAGAGCTCTATGTCGCGCGTGCAGAGGTGCGCAAGACCGTGCGGTGCCCCCTCGACGACATCGTGATGCGTGTACGGGGTCCAGCGAACACGGTCGGGCGTAAGCTGATCGAAGTCCGCCACGAACTGTGTGTACATGCGACGTGTCGTTCCGCTCACCCACCTCGGCTGCAAAAGCAAGAAATATATGATTAGTTCCCGTAACTCGAGATAATGCGCAGAATAAGAGGGTGCTATGAAAAATGCCTTGCAATGTACAATTTACCTCGCGGTGTGTCCACAGCGATCCCATGGTGGGACGATCGTCGATGTCTTCAAGTCCAGACTTGTACATCTCATCGACGCCGTAGCTTGCGTATGACTCTAGCTGTGGCCTCCCAATGTCAAAGCGCTCATGCGCCCATAACATTAGAAGCAGAGGGCATCCTGTCAGAGAACTTCCCTTGCTGTTCGGCGCACTACCCAGTCCTCCTGGTCCTCTGGGAACACCTCCTGGTGGAACTGGTGCAACCAACTCCTCGTGGGCCCATGCCCATCTGTGAGATCATGCAGCAGAGCAGCCACCACTCCACCAAAACTGGCCAACAGATCATCCGCCCATCCAGTGTGAACCTGTGTCGGGCCAACTGCTGCACCCGCTATTGGTAGACCCAACAGAAAAGACACATCCTGCAGAGTGGGTACCATCTCTCCAACTGTCAGGTGAAAGGTGTGTGTCTTGGGCCTCCATCTATCCACCAAAGCTCTCAGCAAGGCCGCATCAATGTTGATACGGGGTGACCTTCCACGTGAAGGCTCAACCAAGCGTGCGAAAGTCAACAACCCAGCGGCTCTCAACCTGTTACATGTCAAAAATAAATAATTAGCAATGCGAGAAAATTTAAATGACAGCACGAGGTGACAAATGATTTTTCACATGCCTTGGAACCCAACGAGGATCTATACGCCAATACTGATCCGCTTCAGCACGTTGCAGAACGTCCCCTGACTAAGTCGTCTCAATCGGTGATGTTTATCGATCACCTCGTCGATCAGCGATACGTCATCCCTGGCAGCCATACCTACAAAATGCATGATTATCAGTGACGTGAGCATCAAAAATGAATTAATAAATGACAAAAATGAGTGTGAAAAATTATGCAAAGCGAAATTTTAGAAATATAAGTCAAATACTGATAAAATAAAGTGAACACAATGCGGTGCTGGTAAATATAAATATTACAAGCCAGAAACATGAAAAATTGAGCGTGAAGAAGCTATGCAACGCGATAGTATAGTCGTACAAGTTAAATACTAACAGGTTAAAGTGAACACACTCTATGACTGGTAAATATAAATATTACAAGACGAATAACTAAGGATTCTTTCTCGAAGTTGACCTCCGCCCTGGAACACGCCGAATATCGCCACCTTCTGGATCTTTGCCTACATTGTACATGCTGCAATCTTTACGGCTATGGTCTCCACCGCATACAATGCAAGCCTTTGGACGCCACGAACGGGTGTTCGTTTCAGCTTCATCCATGTGGTTCTTGATTCGACGGGTCTTGCGACGCCCCTTCGTTCCAACTAGCAAATTTGAGTCAGGGACCCAGTTGGCTTCCCCTGGGGGTGGGCGAATGAACTCACATACCGCACGCCAACCACGCAATTCACCGCGCCAGGTTGCCTCCCATGCTTCCTTAGTAAAGTAAGGCGAGATGAATATGTTCGCATCGACACCACCTTTTGCGGATGCAGCAAGAACATGAGAGCATGGCAGATGTCGAAGGAAAGGCTTGTTGCAGTTGCACTTGCAAGCATGATAGTCTGGCCACAACGTGCACTCCAATGTGATGTCCGTACTCCCAATACCGACACCACTCTTGTCACGCAGACGTACCTCAAACAGCAACTCCCTGTTCCCAGCAACTCAAAACAGGACTAAGGTCGATAGCAACTCAAAGTGTGAATTGAGACTTAACGCAAAGAAAATCAAGTCGCCGATTGCTTTTGGGGATGGTAGATGCATTGAACAATCTAGCCAAGTATAACAATTAAACAGTCGTCGGCAATGAACCCTAAAACGAGTAGATCACTGGCGAGGCGTAATTAAAACACCTATCAAGATTATCCAAGACATGATAAACAACGATCACATCATCGAGGCTTAACGTGCCTAAAGCGACACGCTAGCCTCGACGATGCAAATCGTCGGGAACGAGTTCTTACCTCTGCTCCGAGGAAGCAAGAACTCGTCGGAGTTAACCTCTTGCGAGGGTTGGTGATGCGCCGAAAGTAGATTGAAACTGATTTGTTGTATTGAGTTGTGAGAGAGTTTCTATGTACAAACTATCGGGATATTTATACCCGAGATTACAACAGGGTCCATGTAGGACACAATCTTATCTCTAACAAACAACAAGTCTTTGCGGCAGACTTTTGCCACAGATTAGATCTAAACTTACTTGATTTACAAGATACAATTGCCTAAAACTGAGCCTTATCTCTATTTGGCAACTTCCTTGAAGCTTATCCTGAGCCCAAACCAGGCCCACACTGATTCTATCAACTCCCAGCCTCTATCGGCCGATAACCATACAAATCCGAATCGGCCGATACAGCCTTTCTGCCAGCGCCTCATTGAGTCCGATACGCTGACCGTGTCCGATACGAGACCTGGTTTGACTCCAACTTAGCTCTTCTTCTCTGCTTCGGTTTCCTCTTTCTTCTTCGGGTCAATTATGAAAATCCGCTGTTAACACATGCCCCCCAATTCCGCTTCATTATATAATGTGGCGGAATTAGCCCCAAAGAAACTCATCGACTTCCTTGCTAGGGTTTGTCTGAAAACCGCGCAGATCCAGATTCACAACTCTTCGCCGCCGTTTTAGCAATTACCCGCGTTCTTCAACTCCGGCGACCCCTCGGCATTCCATCGGCATCAACCCCCTCAGCGGCGACCTCTTCAACGACAACAATGGCTTCTGCTCCGTTTTACGCCTCCGAGATCCCTGTGGTGAGTCAATCTCTTCTGCATCCACATTCTCACTTTCCTGCCGATTTCTTCGAACTAGGGATTCTGCTTTTTGCCCCCCGGGTCTTATGTTTTCATCGTTGTTCTTATGACATAGGTCTTCAAAAACCAAATCTTGATCCCCACCAACGACAAATCATATCGCTTCCTGCTAGGCCCTATGGGCGATTGCGACCCAACCTGACTGATCAACGCTAAGACAAACAGAGTCCCTTTCAAACAAACCAAGCCCAACGTCTCTTCGTGGAAACACACTTTCAGATCCTTGCTATCGAAGCTCAATGGGTATAGGACCTGGCACAAGAGAATCGCTGCAGCCAAACAGGTCCACTGGGATGAGATAGGGATCGGCCAATGCATCACTTTGTCCCTGGCCGATACCAAGAAAAATGAACCCCTTATGTCAGCGGCTACCTACTTCTGGTCCAGCACTCTGAATGCATTCCTGTTCAAGCAAGGTCCGATGACCCCAACTCTGATCGACATCAAGCTATTAACAGGACTAGACATTCAATCTGAGATCAACCCCTTCAGCCTCCTAGCAAACAGCAGCCATAAATTGAAAACCAAGAAGATTGGAGGCTGGTCTGGATATATCTCTAAGCATATGGAACAAGGATTAGTCTCGGAGAGAGAACATGTGGCCTTCCTGACATTATGGTTAGAAAGATTTGTCTTCTGTGGATAGACCTGTGGCCCCACTACCAATTGCCAACATTTGGCTCAAGCTCTGGTCGACAAGAAACAAATCCCCCTTGGCCGATATCTCTTAGGAGCTGTCTATCGACTACTCCATATCTCCACCCAGGATTTAATGTTGAAGCAAACTGTGGCTCACGGAGGACCATGGTGGTTCATTCAACTTTGGCTAACTATTCATACCAACACCATGGCTGATCGGCCTCCACTATCAGACTCCCGTTTCCCATCAAAGTATGCCGATCATGAACACCATAGAACCAGAAGATGCATGTCTTTTGGAGAGGCGGCCTCTGTCTATCCTGGAGCAGATCAATCGGTCGAAGACATGTCTACCTGGTTCATCCGATTCTACACCGGACCTCCATCAGTTAAGATGGATATGTGCCTCTACCTCTCGGACCAGGATTTTGAACTCCCTGACGATCTGCAGTTGAACCTGGTAAATGATGACATGGAATCCCGAGAATCATTTATGATCGGCATCACCCCATGCCTGCTCCCAGTGGGCATATTTCAAGGAAGAAGCACCAGCCTGTCTTATGAATTCTATAATCCCATGGTAGCTGCTAGACAGTGCGGGCTTGGACAACTTCCCATTAATTTATATTTCCATAGACTCCTAGAGAGCAGGGGCATATTGTCATCAGGGTTGATCATGAGCAAGGCACTGGAAATTGAAACCCCAAACCTGAGTGACTGCGACCGATTGCACCTGAGCGCCTTTGTTCACATTAGCTTCCAAGCATGGTGGCAAGAATGGGCTGCTCATATTTTCCATCAATCGGCCAGATTCTACGTGACAGAGCTTATCCAGGGTATCAGCCCTCAAGTCCCAGACGAGCCGATCCCATCTCTGAGCAACAGTGGACAGAGAGTTTGTTATGCTCAAGCTGTGGTTCCATCAGGATCAACTATCCTGGAGTCAATCATCGGCCTTACCGCCCCAAAGGTATCATCATTACTCCAAGGGCCGACGATTAAAGAAAATCCCAAGAGGAAAGCGCCAGCCAAAGGAAAATCTCAAAAATCCAGCAAGAAGGCTAAAACTGATAACCAGGCCGATCTTGAAGAGCTAGATCCCTCCATGGAAGAATTCCTTGATGAACAAGTGATGGAGAAAGAGGTCGATGCAGCAGCCGCCGATGCATCTGAAGAAGAAGATTCGTCAGCCGAAACTGCCAAGAAACCATCGGCCAAGACCACCAAAATCCCATCGGCCGATGACCAAGCCGGCGCTGCCCAACCAAAGAAGACTAGACATGCAGTCCGCAAGGTTAGCATATTTCTTTTACTGAACTTCATGCAATCCCCTTCTTATTGGTACACTATAATTTGATATCCCTTTCAGGCTACTGTGTCATCTATACTCAAGGAGAGAACTCAATCGGCCCCTTTAAGAACCAAGAAGGCAACCCTGCAAAGGCGTCAACAGGCCAAGGCCCGATTGAGGACTCCTCCTTCTCCACCACCCTCTTCGATTGCTTCGGTAAGAGTTGATTTTACATTGTCTTTCTAACAGCATATACCCGTTCACCATCTTCTTGTTTTTCCTCAGCCTGGGGCTCCATCGCCTGCACCACATCGGCCGACCCCCTCGCCTACTGTTTCAACACAGCAAAAGGAAGCCGATATAAACACCGCCGATGCTCCAACACAGGTAACCAAGACTATTTTGATCCCCTTTTTGCCGATTCCCGTCTGACTAGGCTAACATTGGCCTATACTGATATCCGCAGAACCTAGCCGATATGTTCTCTTTCGATATCGGCCAGTTCCTTGATGATGAGGACAAGGAGCCACCCATAACAGCCAAGGCGTTGATCCCTGAAGAGCTGAAGAACCGGCTGTCTGATATTGCCAATCGGCTGGAATCCTCGCTGGAATTCTTGGTGGAGGATTGCACTCCCATCAGAGTCAGGGTACAAGAAATTCAAGATCAACTGCCCGAAGACTTGATGGAGACCCTAACACCGGCCATCTTCCTGGAACAATACCGCTTCAAGCTTCAGAAGGCTAAAGAAAGGATCGCGGAGAGGCGGAAACGTGAGAGCTTGGAATCGGCCCTATCTGCTAGCAAGGCTCAAGTCAATTCTGACAAGACCAGATTGTGGATGAGCTAGCTGTGGAGCCGATTGTCTTGAAGAACAGACTTGAAGAACTCCAACGCCTCGAAGCAGACCTCGTGTCCAAGCTGGAAGCAACTCGCAGAGAAATCCAAGAAGTCCAGGCCGGGATAGCTGCATCGCTGAAAGCTATAGAAGACCAGACGGCGAAGCTGAAGGCATCGGCCAAATACTTGGCAACCCTGAGTAAATCTTTAAAGCCGATCCCAGGGTCGATGGCCGATGATGCCCAAGTTATAGAAAATATTGATCAAATCTGTCGTACGGCGATTGCAGCTATTGAAAACTTTATAGGGTAATGTAATATATTTTATGTCCTTCTTGTAAACAGATACCTTCTTAATGTAATTGATTTCATCGGCCTACTAGCCGAACTTGATCAGTTGAAGTCTGAAAAATTTGAAACCCATGAACTTGAACTAATTAATCCCATCGGCCCACCAGCCGAATTTGATCAGTCCGATCAATCTGATAAATCGTTAAGCTTGAAAAATTCTTGTTGTATGTATATATGCCCCCCAAATTTTGGAAGATGAGGGCTCATGTTGTAAAATTTGAACTAAGGGCGATAACGTATATCGGCCATCTAAAGACGATGTATAACACATTGGCTATTATCAGAAATCGGCGGACGGGCCGATCATGAATCGATCCATACGCTTGGAGAATATTTCTTTAAGTACTTGCCATTAAGAGCTCGTCCATAAATCTCACCATCTAGCCCCTTGAGCAAATAAGCATTGTGAGGAACACATCGATGAATCTGAAAAGGACCTTCCCAATTAGGTGACCACTTGCCGAATTTATTATCTCTGGAACCAATCGGCATTATTAACTTCCGTACAAGATCCCCTTCCTCAAATGACTTGGCAACAACCTTTTTGTTATAATGATGAGCCACTCTGTCTTTATCTCGTTTGATTTTTTCTAATGCCTGTAATCGGACATGTGCCATGTCATCTAACTCATCAACCATAAGATTATAGTACTCATCAGCTGTCAAGTCGTCTTGCAAAGCAATCCTTCTTGAGCCGATGTTGGTTTCCCATGGCAGCACAGCTTCATGTCCATAAACCAACTGATACGGAGGCACTTAAATCGCACCATGACAAGCCATCCGATACACCCAAAGGGAATCGACCAGCGTCGTGTGCCATTGCCTCGGCTGTTCGTCGAGTTTTCTCTTGATCAACTTGATTAAAGTCTTATTAGAAGCTTCTGCCTGCCCATTAGCTTGCGCGTAATATGGAGAAGAATTTAATAATTTAATGCCCATGCTGTCGGCAAACTGGACGAACTCATCGGACACGAAAATTGATCCCTGATTGGTGGTCATTGTCTGAGGTAACCCAAACCGATATATGATATATTCCTTGACAAACTAAATCGCATCCTTGGAATCAACCTTCTTAAGGGGAACGGCCTCAACCCACTTTGTGAAGTAATCTGTAGCCACTAAGATATATTTGTGTCCCTTGCTTGATGGTGGGTTTATCTGGCCGATCATATCTATGCCCCATCCACGAAACGGCCACGGCTTTATGATTGGATGCATAGCCGATGCTGGTGCTCTCTGAATTGCTCCAAATTTCTGACAATCTTGACATCCTTTATAATACTTGAAACAATCCTCTAGCATTGTCGGCCAAAAATATCCAATGCGTTTCAACAGCCATCTCATTTTATGGGCCGATTGATGTGTTCCACAAATCCCTTTATGCACCTCGCTCATAACGACTTTGACCTTCTCAGGATCTAGGCACTTGAGCAAGACACCATCAATCGTCCGATGGTATAAGTCATCATCTAACAGGACGTACTGCAACACTTTGTATTTCATTTTTCGTGACGCCGATTGGGAAGGATTCTTCAAATAATCGATGATAGCAAATCTCCAATCGTCGGCGTCCACGGCAGTGATTTGAACCGGTACATCCTTGGCCATCGGCCTGTATCCCGATGCCCCCTGAGCCAGATCATTGGCCTCGAAGTTTTGCTTCCTGGGTATATGCTTCATCGTCACGATCTTGAATGCTTGGAGCAACTCCTTGCACTCTTCGTTGTAGACTTTTAGAATATCGTCTTTGCATTCATACTCTCCAGAAAGTTGATTAATTACTAGCTGTGAATCACCAATGATCTCTACGGAATCGGCCTCGACCTGTTGTAATAACTGCAAACCTTTAAGTACCGCTTCATACTCTGCTTGATTGTTGGTATAATAAGGCTTGATGGTAAAAGCAAACTCAAAGCTTGCCCCCCGAGGGGATATAATGACCAGGCCGATACCACATCCATGTCTGCAAACAGATCTATCGAAATACAGCGTCCACGGCACAACATCTGCATATGCGACTGAATCATCTCTGTGTTGAACAATGAAATCGGCCAAGGCTTGTCCTTTGATTGCTTTGGCCGATTCATATCTAAGGTCAAATTCTGTTAAAGCAAAAATCCACTTCCCAATTCTACTTTTTAAAACAGGGGCCGATAGCATGTATTTCATCACATCGGCCTTACTGACCACAATGCACTCATTGGAAAGTAAATAATGCCTCAACTTAGTACATGAAAAATATAAGCACAGACATAATTGCTCCACTGGCGTGTACCTTGTCTCAGCGTCTAGCAACCTCCTACTGAGATAGAAAATAGCTCGTTCCTTGCCATTAATGTCTTGAACCAAGACTGAGCTGATGCATTTCTCATCGGCCGATAAGTATAGCCTGAATGGAATCCCTTTCCGTGGAGGGATTAGAACTGGGGGAGAACTTAAATATTCTTTGCTATCGTCCAGCGCTTTCTGGTGCTTGTCACCCCATACGAACTCCTGATCATCCTTTATCTTCAATAATGGAGTGAATGGCTCTATTCTGCCTGATAGGTTTGATATGAAACGCCGGACGAAGTTGATCTTTCCGAGCAGAGATTGTAACTTGGTCTTGTTTGTTGGAGGCTTGATATTTTTTATAGCATCAATATTATTCTGCGTAATCTCAATTCCTCTTTCATGGACCAAGAAACCTAAAAACTGACCGGCCGATACGCCAAAGGCACACTTGTTAGGGTTCATCTTTAAACCATATTTCCTTGCTCTTTCTAGTACCTTGCGTAAATCGGCCAGGTGCATATCGTACTCCTTGGACTTCACAACGACATCATCAATGTAAACCTCGATCAGCGAACCAATAAGATCATGAAAAATATAATTCATAGCTCTCTGGTAGGTAGCTCCAGCGTTTTTCAAGCCGAAAGTCATAACAACCCACTCATATAGGCCGATTGCCCCCGGGCACCAGAAGGCTGTCTTGTGAATATCTTCCTCGGCCATGAAAATCTGGTTGTAGCCTGCGTTCCCATCCATGAAACTGATGATTTTATGTCCAGACGCGGCATCTACCAGCAGATCGGCCAACGGCATAGGGTACTCATCTTTTGGTGTTGCTTTATTCAAATCCCTGAAGTCGATACATACCCTAAGCTTGCCATTTTTCTTTAACACTGGAACTATATTGGAAACCCACTCCGCGTATCGGCAGGGTCTTATAAAGTTGGCGTCGTAAAGTCTTGTGATCTCTGCTTTGATAGCTTCGTGCATATCGGCCTTAAATCTCCTGGGAGCTTGTTTAAATAGCCGATAGCCTGGTTTGATAGGTAGCCGATGTTCTACGATCGATCGGCTTAATCCTGGCATCTCATGATATTCCCATGCAAAACAGTCCATAAATTCCTTCAAAAGATTTATCAAATTACTTTTATACTCTTTTGGCAGGTTAGCACTTACATACGTCGGCCTAGGCCTATCACCTATTCCGATATCAACCTCTTCGAGCTGATCGGCCGACATAAAGCCCTGTCCCAATTTGCCATCTAACTCATCCATCGCATCGTCTGTGTAGGGACTAGCTTGTTCATCTTGGGCAGTGGATGGTTCATTTTTGTTAAAGTAACTGCTTGTCTTAGTCTTCAATTGTCTCGATATCACAATCAGTCACTTTGAGAAAATCGGCATCCCAGACTCGTTCGGATAAACAATCGATTCCCTCCATCTCCCATACTGCGAGATCGGCATTGGCCACGTGTACTGACCGATCGGCCTGCACGATCTCGACCTGGTCCCCTTGCCATTGTATAAGGCATTGATGCGTTGTTGAAGGGACGCAACAGTTTGCGTGGATCTAATCCTGTCCCAACAACAAGCTGTAGGAACCCTTTCCATCGAAGACGAAAAAGGTGGTGGGCACCACGTTTAACACCCCCTTCGCCTCAGATGCGTTGCCACCGAAGTCTTTCATCACCATGTTAGTCTTGATGAGGTCCTCCGACACCTTTCCACGCTTCCAAAAAGTTGTGTACGGCATTAGGTTCACTGCCGCGCTGCCATCGACCAACATCTTCGTCATCGGCCGCCCGTTGATGAAGCTCTTGATGTATAACGGCCGTAGGTGCCTGTGGCTGGTGTCTGCTGGCTTGTTGAATATAGCCTGGTCTGGTGACAACCGTAGCTTAGCCGAGGACTGCTCATCGTCGGCTATTGCTTCATCGGCCGCCTGCACTATTCTGCTGGAAGTATGAAAACCATGTTAACAGACGCCGATGCTATGCCTTTGCCTTTTGAGGCCGCCGAAGCCCGAGCTGTATTGGAGGTGCCCTCATCGGCCTTGACCACCATGGATTTTATCCTCCACTCCTTCTTGGTCTTGGCCGACCGATGGGCTATCGTTACCTGTTGTTCTTGGATTTGCTCCTTCCTCCTTAGTCTCTGAACCCGCCGTTTTTGTGTCTTGCTGAATACGTCGCTTGGGCACCATTGGGGATTCTGGACCTGCTTCTCGGCTTCAGTCTGTTGATCTTGGTGCATCGGCCCCAACCTTTCATGAATAGATTTTCTTTGCTTGGCTAGCCGATGCGCTTGCCTGCTTGAGCTGCCCTGATAGGAGTCTTCTGCACCATTGCATGCAGGGCACTCTTGGATGGATGGCAACCTCATCCCCTCATTCTAGCAGAACCGGAAAAACTCGCACTCCCAATGTGGGTCGTAGGAGTTGTCTTGATCGGCGTAGTCTTGAGCTTGTTCTTCCTGCCGCTGCTGGTATTTTCTGATTAGGCTCTCCGAGGTCTGATAAGGTCGCTTGCCGGTCCGATGGCCACCGCCGTCGGCTCGGTCTGCCCGCACCATGTTGATTGGGAACGGGTGCCCTTCTATCTTCATCGGCCTCTTGGCGTCATCGATCTTAATTCTGCCTTACTCGATAGCCGATTGGATCTGTTGTCTGAAGATCTTGCATTCATTGGTATGGTGTGAATAGGTGTTATGCCACTTGCAATATCTTCTCTTCTTGATTTCTTCGGCCGATGGCAATACATGACCCACTGGCAGCTGGATCTGCTTTTCTTGTAGAGTAGGTCAAATATCTTGTCGGCCTTGTTGATGTCGAAGTCGTGCTTTTCCTCTTTATCGTCCTTCTTGGCCCATTGGCACGTTGTCGGCTTTCTCATCCGGGCCCACTCGGCCAGATCGACTTCAACATCGTCCTCTTCGTCTTCATCGGAGGCATATTGATAAATTGTATTAATCTTCTTCGCGAATTTCTTCGCCTCCTGGAATCTTTGTTCATGGGCCGATACCCGTTGTGCTAGTTGAGCTAGGCTGTCAAATTCCTGAGAGGAGAACCTCTCTCGTATCGGCCCCAGCAATCCTTGAAATGCCAAGTCGGCGAGCTGTGAATCGGTCAAGCTGAGGCTGCAACACCTATTTCTTATGTCCCTAAATCTTTGGATATACTCTGGGACCGATTCATCCACTCGTTGCCTGATGACAGTAAGATCAGACAGTTTCATCTCTTGCACGCCGTTATAAAAGTACCTGTGAAACTGCTTCTCCAAATCTATCCATCCTCTGATGGAGTTGCAGGGTAAAGATGAAAACCACGTAAATGCGGACCCTGACAAGGACAGAGGGAAAAACCTCACTCTCAACGCCTCTATGGCCGATGCCTCCCCGCACTGTGCTAGGAATCGGCTCACGTACTCGTATGTCGAGACGTTGTCCTGCCCCGAAAACTTGGAGAAATCTGGGATTTTGTATCGGCTTGGCAGTGGTACTCTATCAAACTCCTCGGGGTACGGGTGCCGATACACCGTAGAATTCTCCTTGGGCTTCAAGCCGAACTGATCTCGCATCACTTTGGGTATCATGTCAGCCCAGTATCCTGCGGGCCGATGCGGGAGGTCTTGCTGATAAGATTGTTGCAGGCCCTCTGCTTGATACTGTCTAGGGGAGTACGTCTGATAATGGTGATCAAAGCTCTGCGCGCCGTATTGCCCTGCGGTGTACTGCTGGTAGCCTTGCGGCACATTGTAAGCAGCCTGTGGTGGAGGGTTGTTGAACACAGGGGCTTGTGGCTGTCCGGCTGATGGCGGGTTAACAGGAATTTGCTGCATCGGCTCGATTACTGGTTGCTTCCCCTTGGTCCATTGTGCATATTGCTCCTCCGTGATGTGCTGGGGGCTTCCTCCCGTCTGCCTGGTGAGGACTAGCGGCAAGGTTGACGTCGGTTGCGCCGTTGGGGGTGGCATCGACGCCGTTGACTGTGGAGCCGCGCTCAGGTCGTTCCTCAAGGTCCGATAGGCGGGGAACTTATTTTCTGGCTGGTAAATCAGCCCTTGAGACTTGTACTGGTGGATCGACCCATCTAGGATCGACTTGACCGTATTGGTCAATGTGTTCACCAGGATCCCCGACTGGTTGACTAGCGCAGAGTGAACTGCGGAGTCAATTCTGTCTTGCAACGTCGGCGCCGCGGTATCCTCGGTCTTGATGGTGTGGTCGTGTGCCGCCGCTGATGTGCTAGCTCCATCTCCAGGACTCGACATTATCACCTTAGACTTTTGAATCAGGGTGCCTTGCCGAGTCCTAGAATATGTCTGCAGGTACATATTCTGGAACTGCTCGACTAGCTTCTCCATCTCGGCTTTCTGCTCAGCGTTGAGCTGGTCGACGGTCACGGAGATGACGTTCTCCTCAGAGATCTCAGCCTGCTTCGACATCTTGGCGTGATCTTGTTGATGTTGCAAAGCTTGTGTTCTTGATGGTCCCACCCGGCGTGCCAAAAGCGTGTTGGCGCAGAATTTCGACCCGCCTTGCAACCAAACGGGTTCCACGTTTCCACGGTGGCCTGGGAGGTTTGCTTTACTCCAGTGCAGGTCCAAATGGCTTGCCTAGTCGTGTACAGAGCGTGCCAGTTGATTTGATCTACAATCAACAAGAAAACAAGTAAACCATGTTAGAAAACAATGGCCGATCGGCCGATAGGCCGATGTCGCATTGTTCTAGCCCAGCCGATAGGGCAAAGCTATATCGGCTCACTTGTGATAAAATAAGATTAAAGCATGAATCTGATCTTATCGGCCTTCATCAACATGTTAGTGTCAATCGACGGCATCGGCCGATAAGAATAACAAGAGATAACTACACTAGCTAGTACTCTAGTGCAAATCTACATGAATCAATCAATCAATATAAATATACCAATCACAAATAAACCCTAAAGAGTAATCCATAACAGATACATCCCTATTCATCGATCTATTCATGCAAATGGCAGATACACATAAAAACCTTAAGATAATCATGCATATCAAGCAAGACTGGCTGAAACTCCAGTGCTATCCTTAATTACAAACAGGCTTTGTGTTAGATCTCAAAACAGGACTAAGGTCGATAGCAACTCAAAGTGTGAATTGAGACTTAACGCAAAGAAAATCAAGTTGCCGATTGCTTTTGGGGTAAAAATTTGCCCCGAGATGTCGCATACACCATCTGTTATGCAAATCTGGCCAGGAAACCTCCCCTGTTACATCTTCCTTTAGCTGCTGCACCGCTGATAGAATGCCGGCATGGCGGTCATGCAGAACAACACATTTGGTCTGTTTTGAAGAACACGCCTTTTAATGTGACGCAGGAACCATAGCCAACTCGATATGTTCTCGCTTTCAACAAAAGCAAAGGCAACGGGGACGACATGGCTATCAGCGTCGACTCCGATTGCGGTTAAAATTGTTCCCCTATACTTGCCTGTCATAAAAGTACCATCAACACATAACAACGGAATGCAATTTCGGAAGACCTCTATCATGCACCCAAATGACAAAAATGCACGACGAAGGATGTTTTTCCCATTGTCATTAACCTCATCGAGAATAGCCATATGTGTGCCTGGGTTTCTGGCTTGCAACACCTCCAAGAGTGGGGGAAGGTTGTGGTATGAATCTTCGTAAGATTCAAATCTCATCTCCAGTGCTTTGTGCTTACCCCTCCAAGCCTTGTCGTACGATATCTCATACCCGTACTCTTTCTCCACGTCATGCATTATTGTGAACGGCGACAAAAAAGTTTTTTTAACAACCTTCGAGTACACCATTTGTGCCACGAATGCAGCCGTCATGTTCCTGTGTACCAAAGGGGTATTGTCCAACAAACAGGTATGCTCCTCAATCCTTGAAGCTACCCATAAGTTGTCATGTTGTGGCTTGTAATCATGCACTCTCCAAGGGCATCCGGGCTTTGTGCACTTCACGTCATACGTCGTCCGATTTGAAACCTTCACCCTGAACTCCCGCTTCTGCAGAAAAGCCCACCTCTTCACCGCGTCTTGTAGGTGCCCTTTGTCGTGAAACATCTGTCCAACTTGCACCTTCTCTCTATCATATCGCCAGTGGGCATCTAAACCATCGTTAACCCCCAGACGGCTCATGGATATGGTCGTCCAATCTTTAGGTACGTTGGTTTCCTCGTCCCACTGTGCCGTATCTTGCACTTCCACCACGAACGAAATATATTCCTCGTTCTCCATTTCCATCTCTTCCACTACCGCATCGTTCTCCTCCACTGCATCAATAGCCAAAGGTGAGTCTGGCTCATCGTCATCCAATTCGTTAACCGGACAATTGCCACCGGGCACAACTACATCTGCAGTAGCCTCCTGCTCTACTGCTTCCTCTTCACCACTCCTGGAAATATTAGCCTCTTCCACGATATGTGCTTGTTCCACCTCCGTGTGGCTGGTCTCGCCGGTCCCAACAATATCTATTTTCTTTTGCACCAATATTGCCAGGCTATAACCTTTCTCTCTTACTTTAGCCACAAATTTTCTCCAACTCCCAGTAGATGCAACCTCTACTACTCTCCACTGCCATCCGTATTCACTTCTTACTGGCCACACGGCTTTTATGATGAATTTCTCAATCAAAGGATCTATCCCGAACATATTATGCAGCCACCCTAGCACTTCGTTTAAAACCAACTGCTCTGGTGCATTTCGGGTAGTATCAACAAATGCATATACGGTCAAATCTACCCCGCTATCACAGAGTTGTATTGGAGCGTCACCATAATACACCCGAACGGGCACACCACCTGACATCCTGAAATAGCATGCCAATTGCTATTAATACGTCACTACCCACTAAGGTGTCGTATGCTCTATGCTTACATTATTGACCTAACGTATTCAAACTATATTTCATTACTTACATATAAGTTTCATTCGATTTTAACTAATAATAAACGTATAATACCTCCATTCCATTTTAACTAATAATAAACGTATAATACATGTACTAACAACCAACAATGATTAATAAAAAAAATTTGTCGTCGTCCAAAGGGATTACAAATTTATACCTTCGCTGTCGTTGCTCTTTCCAGCACTATTGCAGACGTCTCTTACCCAACCACGTAGTAATTCCTTCTGGCCAAGTGACACAGCTCTGCATTGTAAATTTGACTAATTAAATTTAATTTCCTTTCGATTCGTACTAACGCTCAACATTGATTTCTCCCCGATGATAACTATCTCACCATTATGAAATTTCTAATCACCTCAGCAAACATATACTAACTTCGAATTATTTGCAATATACAACTACATAACTATATATACTAACATTACACAATGACTAAAGGTTAACAGATTCAACAGATTTTATGTACTAACAACAATGACTAACGATTCACAAATAAAAACAACAAAATAACAAACCTCATATGTACAAATTAAAATTTCACAACCTAACTTAAGGATTGCAAATTTATACCTTAATCACTGCAGCTTGCCTTCTCTTCTCCTGCTGCTATCTTCACTATGACGAGGTGCACCGGTAGCCACGGCAATGGTGACGGCAGGCTGGCGCGACGGCGGCCTGAGCTGGCGGCAGCGTGCGACGCGAAGCTAGCGCGAGGCGAGGAGATGAGGTGAGACGACGAAGTGGTCCTCAAATCGGGGCTTATAAAGCACCCTGTCGCCACGCGGCTGGCCGACTGGGCGGCCTGTCGGCACGCGGCAGGACGACAGGGGCGGTGGGGGAGCCTATCGGCATGCGGTTAGCCGACTGGGGCGGCTGTCGGCACGCGGTTGGCCGACTGGGCGGCTGTCGGCACGCGGCTGGCCGATTGGGCGGTGCCGCAGGCCCTGCCGAACGCCCGCTGTTCGACAGGCCCTGTCGGCATGCGGCTATTCGACTGGGCCGCATTTCGTCCCTCCGTGGGTCAACTGGCCCATAGATTTGCGATTTTCTGCAAAAGCCCGCAAGTTTTGCGATTTTCCATTAAAATAATAATATTTCTATAAAAAATTCTATAGTCACAGGTTAAGAGTAACATTTTATCAAATTCTTTTAGAGAGTGGCATTTAGACGGAACCTATACGTGACAATAGTAAAATATCATATTTCTGGACGGTGTGAGACACTGACGCAATCTGTAAATGCTTTGGGTCCATTCCCTACGGTGTGTTAGTTTAGGTTCCTGTAATCGATCTGTCCAGCCTGGCTCGTGCTATTAGCCCCTGACCTAGGTGAGCCTGATTTGGTCGGGTAATTGGTGCTGTTTGGTTGCTGTTTTGGTCGATCTCAGGAGGTGGCGTTGAAGCTGAGGAGGTTCCACGTCTTGGACTCGATCCGGGGATGCCCCAGCCGGGTTTTTTTCATACCCCGATCTATAATAACTATAAGGTAGAAAATAATAATGTATTCGATTATATAAAATAATAGTTCAAACAAATTAGAAATTGAATATATAACTTTGGAGTTATAAGCGTTAATAACTATGTAATTATTGTTTTTTTATATATTTAATTGTTAGTTGAAAAATGGAAGAGATTAGCAAAATAGGAGAGGAGATGGGAGGGAAGAGTTTGCGCACGTACGTACTGGGAGGAGGGGACACGTACGTTGTTTTAGGGAGAGGTTAGATTAGTTATTTAATCATAATAGATTCAATGGGCTTAAATATAATAGCTATATGCTAGAAGATAATAATGTATTCGATTATATAAAACAATAGTAGTTCAAACATTTTAGAAAATGAAATATAACTTTGGAGTTATAAGCGTTAATAACTATCTAATTATTGTTTTTATATATTTAGTTGTTAGTTAGAAAATGGGAGAGATAAGCTAAAAAATAGGAGATGGGAGGGGAGAGTTGGCGCACATGCGTATTGGGAGGAGGGGGCACGTACGTTGCTTAATTTAGAGAAGGTTAGATTAGTTATTTAATCATAATAAGGACAGGGAGCTTTGCAATTTCACTAATAAAAAAAGAGAGTTGATTCAGTTTATAAGAAAAATCGGACCCAAAAACCGTTACAAGCAATTTAATTGAGGAAAAACTGACAAAAACCTTGACATTTTCAAAGTGAGCTAATCTCGCAGACCCAGACCTACTGACCAAGATTAGCGATTCTACAAGCGAAAAACTCCTAAGACGAAGCCTTCAAGAAGGACACGCCGACAGAACAGCGACAACGTCCGATTTGAACGAATCTATGGTTTTCACCCAGAGAGGTCCCTTGTGACGGTGGAGAACAAAGGCTCCATAGCAAATGCCTTCAAGAAGGTGAACGGCGCCCGAGGGTGTCGTCGTTGCTAGGACCGGCAAGCCGGGCAAGGCTTTCGTCTTAGAGACCCATCCAACCTCCGTGTTTATGACGAAAGCCACCCAATGTCACCTGCGCACCCAAAGCCACCACCTGCCCAACACAGCCACCGATGCCAGCGTTGGGAAAACCAAGCCACCGGGCACTAAGCCGTCGGAGGCGTCTGTCCATCGCCCAGGTCGCCTTCCACCACCGCACCATACCATGGAGCTCCACACAGGGAGGAGGGGAGGAGCTCCATAGAGAGAAGTGGGCCGAGTGAAAAGCAGCCAAAGCTCTGGCATCGCTTGCCAAGACAACCTATGCTTCTGCCGCCTGTCCCGCATGAGTCTCCACACTGAGCCATGGAGCAAACCCATTAGAATCGCTGGACGGCCACCAGCTGGCAGTCCAACCCGCCAGAAACTTGGACCTGGAGCTGAAGAAAAGAAGAAGAAACAGAGAGGGAAGGAGGGAGGAGAAGCCCTCGGCACCTTCGGACGGTCACACAGGCTGCCCAAGCTCCGTCGAGCGACCCCGACGTCACCACCACCACCGGGATCCGACCTCATCTATCCCGTCTAGGACACACCGGGTCTGGACCTTGTGGAGCCAGGTCAGGCCGGCCCTCGTATGGTCTTCACCACCGCGCTAGTCGTCGCTGTAACAGAGGATCCGGCCTCTGTTAACAGCAAAATTTTGTAAAGGTATGCTAACAATTAAGATCGGATCCGAGGCAGATTTGAAGGGACAAGGTGGTTTCCAAGAACAGACAGCTAACGGCTATCGTATATCTAACTGGTTTTATTTGAATATTTTGTTGGTTGCAGGATTAAACCAATTGGCACGTCCTGAACTTTTTTTTCGAAGATTTGGACCTGCACTGGAGTGAAGCAAATCTGCCAGGGCGTCGTGTTTTGCATCAATAGCCACTCGCGCCGGACAGACACCCGGATCCTATCGGAGACGCACCGGGTCTAGAATTTGGGAGGTCAGATCCGACCATCCCCCTCGCCGCTGGCCCGAGAAGGGAGGCTGCCAGCACCGGACGTGGTGAGGAGAGCCCGGCATGGGGCCGACGCCTCCCGGGTTGCCTTAGATCTAGAGAAAAAGAGGAAGGGAAAAAGAGAGGGAAGGAAGAGGGGAAAAAGAAGAGAAAGGGAGGAAAAAAATAGGAGGAGGAAGGCGTCGCCGCTGTCGGTGACCGCTGCAGGTGGCGCCGTTGTAAGTCGCGGCGAGGCAGGCGAGACGCGCTGTGAATGCTGGGGCGGCGGGCCGGCGGCCTTCGCCTCCCGGGTCACCCAGGGAGGCGACACGGGAGTCCATTCCCTAGTAGTGATTCACAAATGATGATATCCCAACAGATTGAATGTGAGCGACTCAATGGATTTAAATAGCAGGTTCGTCGGTTTATTAAAGTGTCACGTGGTTTTGTAGAACGTTTTTAGGAGTTACGTGGTGGCTTAAGAGTATTTGTAGAAAATTTAATGGACTTTTAGTGTCACGCCCCGAACTAGCCCAGAGCGGAGGCCAGTATAAGGCGATCCAAATTAACCTGTATGCCTGTACCAGTCCCAGGAAATAGCGCTGGTACAACAGGAAGACAGAATATCACAACAACAGCGGTCTCTTTATTAAGAGTAGGATTACAACCAGGGTTGGAACTACGGACAAAACCCGAGTTTGCAACAGCAGTACAAAAAGGCGGAAGCGAAAAAAGGCGGAGGCTGGCCCTAAGCCACAAGCAAAGCCTTGGGCACCGACCCAAGTGTCGGGTTTTCCAAGCATTTTGTAAACTCAAGTTTTACCCAAGTGATCATCTTAAATTTTGAGAGGAGTCTCGATATTCGTATGCGAGATGCGAATACCGAGACTTCACCTGAGGGGTGACAAGGGTGTCACGGTATTCAATAGTCATGGAAGGTAAATGCAGCAATTGGGTAGGGCCTACCGGTTGTATTGCAAACCGAGGCCAAGTGCCAAGTGTAACCTAACTAATGCATAGTTTGCGGAATCAAAATACTTAATTTAAATTATAGATTCAATCGATCAAAGGTGACTTGCCTTGCTCGAGATCTTGAGCTTCTTCCTCGAAATCCGCGTACTGCGGGTCTTCGGGCTCCGAGACTACACGCGAAACGAGACGACTCAACAAAGCGATAAAAAGAAGCTCTATTAATGACCACTAAGTGTGCCATTGGATAGATATCGATTTTTGAGGAATTTTGGAAGTGGAACGGAGTCAATCGGACGAACGGTTGAGAAGATATGAATTTCCGAAGATTAAGGATTTTCTGTCTAAAGGAAAAGGAATTAAAAATTCCTTTGAAAAAGAAAAAGAAGAAGGGACGGAAATTGGACTTTTATTCAGGCGGCCTAAGGAATAGTAATGGGCGCGGCCGAATTAATGGGTCGACGGCCCGAAGGGAATCGGCCCATGGCCGATCGGCGCACGAGGGGAGGGAAGGCTGATGGGCCTAGCAGCCGATGGGCCAGAGGCCGATGGCGGGAGGCCGATGGGCCGAAGAGAGAAAGAGGCCGAGTGGGCCAAGCGGAGAGAGGGGGTCGATGGGCCGAGGGGGAGCGAGGCCGATGGGCCGGGGCAGGCTGCGGCCTACGCGGGCGGCCGATCCGGTGGACCGTGTCCACCGTGCGGGCGCTAGGGCCGGACCCACCGGTTGGCGGCTCGGTCTACGTGAGCTGAGTGCACCGAGGGCGAGGCCGTCGACGCTCGCGTGGCGCCTACGTGGCAGCCACGGAGGCCGGCGGGCGGAAAAGGGAAGGGGACGCCGGGATCAACGGCGTGCGGCAGCGGCGGAGCCATCGGGCGGCGCGGCGTGAGACCGGCGAATGGGAGGACACCGGAGCGGAGAGGGGAGAGAGAGGGAATGAGCCAACGGCTCGGATCGGGCCGTGGGGGTGCGACGGCGGCCGACAACGGTGCGCGGCGGTGGTGGCAACGGCGGCTCGGGGAGAGGGCGAAGGAGAGGGCGGCGGCCACGGCGGCGCCTGGAGGGGGGTCCAACGTGCTACCGGAAAGCCTAAATCAAGGAGAGAAGGGGAGACGGGTGGGAGGAGGAGGTTACCGCGGAAAAAAGGGGGTTCGCCGGTGAAGGGGACCGACGGCGCGAGACGGCGGGGCGGCACGGCTTCGGCCGCGGGAGAGGGGGAAGAAGGGCGCCGGGGTCCTCCTCGGCGTCCTCGGGCGCGGCTGCGAATGGTGAGGGCGTCGGCGGCAGCGGGGAGGAGAGGAGCTCGGGTGGGCAGCAATGGCGGCCGGGGGGAGAAGGATTTAAAGAGGGGAAACGGAAGGCGGTTAAGGGTGGAGCACGCGGGAGGGGACCGGGGGACCGGCGCGCGGCGCAAGCGGTCAACGGTGGTCAGAAAAAGAGAAAAAGGGGGAGGGGAAAAGAGGGGTTGCCCCATTGCCGAAACGGGCAAGGTGCGCGGGGGAGTAAGAGGGAGAGGGGCGCGCGCTCGGCTCCTTGGCGGCACGCGCGTAGGCGGCGGGGCCGGGAGCGGCGGTGCCGGTGGGACGGAACANGAGAGAGAGAGAAAACGGCGAGAGAGGGAACGGGCAAGGGGGAGAAGGATTGCTCCCGCTCTCTCGCGCGGGCGTGCGGCGCACGTGCGCGGCGCGCTCGACGCGGCAGGCCGCGCGGATCGGGCCGGGCGGGCGCGGCCCAGCGGTAGGGAGGAAGAGGCCGAGCGAGAGGGGGGGACAGGCCGAGGGGCTGGGCCGGACGGCGGCCCAAGGAGGAGAGGGAGAGGGAAGTAGGCCGGGAAGGGAGACAGGCCGCGGCAGAAGGAGGTAAAGTGGACTTTTTCTGAGGATTTGAATTTGGGAGGATTAGGGCTCGGATTTGACTTCCGATTTCGCGGCTTTCTCCGGGATTGAACTGAGAGGGGAAACACAAGACCTTGGCACACGACAAGACTCAACCGAAGAGCAAACTTTCACAAATAGGGTTTTTAGAGAAATAGTTTTCCCGTTAACGCTGCGACAAAACGGGCGTTACAAACCAACCCCCCTAACAAGAATCTCATCCCCGAGATTCAGCACCTAAGGGAGCAGCTCCGGGAACTGGGCACGGAGAAGATCTTCGCGTTCCCAAGTTGCTTCATCCTCTGAGTGGTTGCTCCACTGCACCTTGTAGAACTTAATGGTCTTTCTTCGTGTCTAACGTTCAGCCTTTTCAAGAATTCTAATGGGTCTCTCTTTATAGGTCAGGTTCTTCTCCATTTCTATGCTTCCCAAGGGAACTTGTTCCTCTGGAACACGGAGATATTTCTTTAACTGGGACACATGGAACACATTGTGCACATCTGTCAATCCTTCCGGTAGTTCGAGCTGGTAGGCAACTTCGCCACGTCTGGCGGTGATGAGGTAGGGGCCGATATAGCGAGGAGCTAACTTGCCGTACATCCCAAACCTCTTTAGACCACGGAGTGGAGACACTCGCAGGTACACGTGATCTCCCACTGCAAACTCGAGATCACGTCTCCGATTATCTGCATAGCTTTTCTGTCGGTTCTGAGCTGTCTTCAAATGGTCTCGAATCAGCTTGACTTGCTGTTCAGCTTCCTTCAGCACGCCAGGTCCAAACACTTGCGCTTCGCCTACCTCGTTCCAACACAACGGGGTGCGACACTTTCGTCCAAACAGGGCTTCATTAGGGGACATTTGGATACTGGATTGATAACTGTTGTTGTAGGAGAACTTAGCGTAGGGGAGACAACGATCCCATGTGCCTTCAAAGTCCAGGGCACACGCCCGAAGCATGTCCTCCAAGATCTGGTTAACTCGTTCTGTCTGCCCATCTGTCTGCGGGTGGTAGGCAGTACTGAAGTTTAAGTTGGTACCCATTGCCTCGTGCAATTGTTGCCAGAACCTTGAGGTAAACTGAGTGCCTCGATCCGACACTATCTTCTTTGGGCAACCGTATCGGCAAACCACGTGGGTCATGTACAGGTCTGCCAGCTTTTTCCCATCGTAGGTGGTTTTCACTGGTACAAAGTGAGCTGCCTTGGTTAGGCGGTCCACGATTACCCAGATGGAGTCATACCCGCTAGGGGTCCTTGGTAAACCGGTAATGAAATCCATACCGATCTCTTCCCATTTCCACTCGGGAATTCGGAGGGGTTGTAACAAACCGGCGGGTTTCTGATGTTCGGCCTTTACTCTTTGGTAGATGTCACATAAGGCTACATACTCTGCAACATCTCGCTTCATTCTAGCCCACCAGAAGTATTCCTTGATGTCTTGGTACATTTTGGTACTTCCGAGATGGATGGAGTAAGCAGACTCATGAGCTTCTCTCAGAATGAGGTCCTTTAATTCCTTTTTGGCTGGAACGCAGATGCGGGATCCGAACCAAACAGTATCCTGGTCGTCGATGGTGAAACCTTTGAGTCTTTTCTTACGGATCTTATCCTTCATTTCTTTCATAACTTCGTCATCTGATTGTGCTTCTCGAATTTCAGATTCTAGGGTCGGTTGCACTGTAAGACTGGCAAGGTTTCCGGTAGGGACCATGGTCAATTTCAACTTCTCGATTTCTCGACACAGGTCATCCTGGGCCGGCCAAACTAGGGCGGTAGCACAGTAGGTCTTGCGACTTAACGCGTCGGCGACCACATTTGCTTTTCCAGGGTGGTAGTGTATACCGAGATTATAATCCATGATTAATTCCAACCATCTTCTCTGTCTCATGTTCAGTTCACTCTAAGTAAAGATGTATTTGAGACTTTTGTGATCGGTGTAAATCTCACATCTGTTTCCAATCAGGTAATGACGCCAAATCTTTAGGGCATGAATCACAGCTGCCAATTCCAGGTCATGCCTAGGGTAGTTGACCTCATGGGGCCTGAGTTGTCTTGAAGCATAGGCCACCACCTTTCGGTCTTGCATTAAGACACATCCTAGACCTTGTCTCGATGCATCACAGTAGATCTCAAAATCCTTTCGGATGTCAGGCAGGGTGAGGACGGGAGCAGTCGTCAATCTTTTCTTAAGTTCTTGAAAACTGCGATCGCATGCTTCCGACCATTCAAATTTCTTTTCCTTCTTTAGCAGTTCCGTCATTGGTCGAGCCAGTTTGGAAAATCCTTTGATGAACCTCTGGTAGTAACCCGCTAAACCGAGGAAACTACGGATCTCAGACACCGTCTTGGGTGCGTTCCAGGCGAGGACGGTCTCAACCTTACTAGGGTCTACTTCGACACCTTTGGCGGAGATGACATGACCAAGGAAGGCTATTTTATCCAACCAAAACTCACACTTCGAGTACTTGGCGAAGAGCTGGTGTTCTCGCAACCTTTCCATTACTTTTCGTAGATGATTGGCATGATCTTGTTCATTCCTTGAGTAAATCAGAATGTCGTCGATAAAGACCACAACGAACTTATCCAAGTAATCCATGAAAACTTTATTCATCAGGTTCATGAAGAAAGCTGGAGCGTTGGTGAGTCCGAAGGACATCACGGTGAACTCATACAGGCCATATCGCGTTGAGAAAGCGGTCTTGGGGATATCTTCTGATCTGGTTTTTAGCTGGTGATACCCAGATCGTAGGTCGATCTTGGAGAATACTCTGGCTCCTTCCAATTGGTCGAACAAATCGTCAATCCGTGGTAGGGGATACTTATTATTTATGGTTACTTCATTCAAGGCTCTATAGTTTATCACAATTTTCTCAGAGCCATCTTTCTTCTTTACTAAGAGCACAGGGGCTCCCCAGGGGGACGAGATGGGTCGCACGTAACCCTTGTTCTGAAGTTCTTTGATCTGTTTCTTAATTTCTGCCAGTTCGTTGGCGGCCATTCTGTACGGTCTCTTGGCAATGGGAGCGGTGCCTAGGGCAAGCTCTATGGAGAACTCAATTTCTCGATCCGGTGGCATTCCGGGTAGTTCTTTTGGGAATACATCGGGATACTCGTTGACTATAGGTACCATTTCCAAAGGAGTGGCTTGCAAACTGTTTAGGGTTGACCGGTTTCCGGGAAGGAGAGAAGTGAAACGCACTTGTTTTTCCCTAGGTCCTTGTAGAGTGAAGGTTCTCTCAGCACAATCTATTTGTCCATTGTGCTTAACCAGCCAATCCATCCCTAGGATGACATCCAGACCTTGGGAGTCTAGGACTATGGGTTTGGCTGCGAAGCTAACCCCTTCTATCACTAGATCAACCTTGGGGCATAGTTTATCTGCCCTTATATCCCTTCCAGGGGAATGTATTACCATAAGTACTTGTAAATTTTGGGTTTTCCAACCATTTCTTTTCACAAAAGCTTGCGATATGAACGAATGAGAAGCTCCTGAATCAAACAGAACGAGTGCGGGTATAGAGTTGACAGAGAACATACCCATCACCATGTCGGGGGCCTCTTGGGCGGTTTCAGCTTGAATGTGGTTCACTCGACCTTGTCCAAAGTTGTTGGAGGCGCGAGAACCTTGTCCACTTGTCTGAGTGACTGGACGGGACTGTGCAGGTGCTGGGGTCCTAGGGAAGCTAGCATCAGAGCGTCCGGGGTTAGAGTTTCCCTGATTTCGAGGGCACTGCCTGGCGTAATGTCCCATTTGTTTGCACGTGAAGCACTGCACATTTGCCATTCCTGTGGGCGAATTGAAGGAGGTGACACTGTTCCTTGCGGTGTTGCCACTAGAGGCATGCTGCTGGGGCGACGGAGTAGGGCGAGGCACCGGCGGACGAGGAGTATAGCCAGGTTGGCGACTGACTTGATGGGCAGGTTGGTGGTACTGCATGGGATGTCCAACTCGAGGGCGTGGCACACCTCGGAATGGGGGCGCTTGGTGGGTAGACTTGCGCATCTTGTATTCCTCAGTTGCCTCTTTTCTGGCATCCTCCAGAAGCAAGGCCTTATTGATCATGTGCTGAAAAGTGGGGAAGTCATGGGCAAGCAACTGGATTCTCAACCCTACTGCGATTCCTTTCAAGAACTTCCTGATCTTTTTCTTGTCGGAGTCCACTTCCTCGGGAGCATACCGAGCCCATTTGTTGAAGCGACTCAGGTACTCATTGACGCTTCCTGTACCTTGTTTCAGGCGATTGAACTCTTCTTTCTTCATGTCAATGGTACTTTCGGGCACATGAGCTGCACGGAAAGCATCGGCGAACTCTACCCACTCAATGTTGACAACGTCTGGATGGGCATTACAGTAATTCTCCCACCAGTCGGCTGTAGAGCCTCTCAACTGATGTGCAGCGAAAAGGGTCTTCTCCACTGGAGTGCACTGCACTAGGTTGAGCTTTCTCTCGACATCCTTTAGCCAGTCATCGGCCTCAACGGGATCGACGGTGTGAGAGAATTCCGGTGGATGGGATCTTAGAAAGTCCGTCAGCTTAGATCTGTGATTGTTATTATGGAAGGGCACTGGGTGCGGAGCCTGCGGCTGCAAATTCTGCTGGATACCTGCAATGGCTTGGGCTAAGCCCTGCAAGATCTGAGTCTGAACTGCCGTCATGTGCTGGTAATCTGCCTGAAGCTGGGGAGGCGGGGGTAAGTCCTGTGCACGGTTTGCTGCAGGATCTGTCTGAGCTGGAGCATCAGCCGGTTCATTTCCTGACTCATTTTCCGATTCTGGTTCTTCCCTGCGGGTTTCGTAACCCAACCGAGCGGGAGCACGAGCCACACGACGGGGACGGGCAGCCATCTAATCTCCCAGAAAAGGGCGGGGTAAGAGAACAGAACAGCACTTAAAAGGGAAGAAGTAAAGTAAACGAGCTCAGAAAGCACACACTAGTCATAAAGCTTTTCTCAACTCGGAAAGCACCTAAAACAACGGGTGTGGACAAGTCACAGAGCTGCGCCGAGCTTGACTGTACGCACACCACCTCAGAGATCCAGACTACCAGACAACACCCACCACAACACACTCACACGCTACCTCGCCACGACTCCAAAAGAGTTGGCGGCGGTACAAAAGGTCTAGCACTCGAACTCCACCTGCAGCAGACGAACTCTACTGCTCTCCTGCCTGGCTGGCTCCGGTGGTCGGCTTGTCTAAAGAGGACACGTCGATCGGCGCACGCGAAGGGACCGGCGGAACCTGTCGAGGGCCGGCAGCAGGGCGGCCTGCTGGCGGGGTAGGAGCTGGGTAGTCGAAACGAAACACAGTGGAGGAGCCCACAACGCGCTTCCGCGCGGTGCGGATCAGTCGGAGCCCACGGCGGCTGACGACTGGGGCGTGGCCTGGGGTGTAGGAGGGGCTGGCACGGTGGGGGTAGGGAGAGTAAACTGGCGAGTACGGCACACGCGGGCTGGGGGAGCGTGGGCCGCTGGGAGTGCGAGCAGAGCCACGTGAACTGTAGAAGGACAGGTGGCTGGAGTGGCAAAGGCGGCCAGAGTCTCGGGAGGTAGTGTCCACGGAGGTGACACCCTCCTCAGCAAGGCGGGCCTCCAGCGCAGCGTAGCGGCGACCCAAGGAGCGGTAAGCCTCAAGGAGAAGGTCGTGCTGAGTGGCCTGAGCGCCAGAAAGCTCCACCATGCGCGTCAGCGCAGGGTGCGACTCGCGGTAAGGGCAAGGGTAGCAGCTGTCTACACGGCCAGGAGGGAGCTGCGGGATCAGCCGGAAGGCCAAACCTGCAAGGCGACGACAGTAGTCGTAGGCCAAGCGACGCAGAGCGGTCCAGGAGAGGTCCTGGTACGTGAGCTGGAGCGTGGGGCGAGCCAAGTTGAAGTGGTGGGGGCGAAGGCCAGCGCTGTGTGTACCTCCGCGGGGGTAAAGGTACACGGACAGCTCACAGCGGGGAGGGAAACGGTCCACGGAGTACCCAGCGTACTCGGGACAGGAGAAGCCAAGGAAGCACGCGAGGTCTCGTAGCTGGGCGACGTGGTGACCCTCACCAACGCCGTGGGAACTATGGGTGGCGTTGACTGCCATCTACAAATTTTGAAAAAGAGAGAGAAGTCAGTAACCAGTTTTATAAACAGAGTAAGAGAAGAAGAAAAGAACCGAGCTTTTCGCAAATAGCTTTTTAGAACTTAGCATCCTTACGGTCACCTAACGTCGGGTTTCGTCCTAAGGCCAAAGCTGTGCTCTGATACCATCTTCTGTCATGCCCCGAACTAGCCCCGAACGGAGGCCAGTATAAGGCGATCCAAATTAACTTGTATGCCTGTACCAGTCCCAGGAAATAGCGCTGGTACAACAGGAAGACAGAATATCACAACAACAGCGGTCTCTTTATTAAGAGTAGGATCACAACCAGGGTTGGAACTGCGGACAGAACCCGAGTTCGCAACAACAGTACAAAAAGGCGGAAGCGGAAAAAGGCGGAGGCTGGCCCTAAGCCACAAGCAAAGCCTTGGGGAAAGGCCGAAACCCTACTACTGCTCGAAGTCTGCTTGCTCCTGGAAGAACTCTTCATCAGCAGGGTCCACTTCCTCGTCTTCAAGAACTGGGGGGTTTAATTATATAGAGCAAGGGTGAGTACGGGAGTACTCAGCAAGTCGGGGGAATTAAGTGTTTAATGCAAGCTTCAAGGGAAAGCCAGTTGTTTTTCACAATTGATTTTAGTTTAAGACTTTCAGAAACATCTAAGTGAGTGCTTCTCAACAACACGGACGAGAAAGTGCGTCTCATCCGGCCGGAGCAGTGAAATTGTATCGATTGATTCTTGTCGGCACGAGAGGCTCCCTGCCAATCGATCACCGACCACGGCTGCACCAACAGCCACACGTGAGAGGCTTCCTGCCAATCGCTCACCAACACCGGCTGCTCCAATAGCCACCAAGCAAACACGTCGGAACGAGAGGCTCCCTGCCAATCGTTCACCGACACCGGCTGCTCCAATAGCCACCAAGCAAACGCGTCGAAACGAGAGGCTCCCTACCAATCGTTCACCGACACCGGCTGCTCCAACAGCCACACTTAAGCACAGAAGAGATTTCACACACCAACAGCAGTTCATAAGGTGTTCATTAAAACTACGCTAAGGAATCACCTCACATCTGCCCATGACCGTGGGCACGGCTGTTCGAACAGTTGTTAACCTCTGCAGAGGGGGTACACTTTACCCACACGACGTTACTAACCTCGAGTCACCCAGCCCGCGACTCTCAGTCACGTCTGGCGACCTTGAGGCTTTCACGAGAAGGCATTTCGAAAGCCGACTCAGGGTCATCTTATGCCAACGGGAGGGGTCCCACGGACCAACACCAGGTTAGGTCCCAGACCATACTGTGCCAGAAAGCCCAGGGGTCATCCCCGACACCACCCCGGCGAATCCACTTGTCTCTCGGCATCAAGATTTCCCTGGCCTAGCTAATTACTCAGCTAGGGGCGTCCCATATCACCCATGTGGTCGTACTTGACATATGCTCGGATGTAATTCCCAAGGAATCGGTCCTTAGAGCGAGAACGGGCAGACCGTACCTCCAGTACGTCTCCCGTACCGCGAGTTTTAGAAACTCACTTTATTTTCAAGGCACCGACCCAAGTGTCGGGTTTTCCAAGCATTTTGTAAACTCAAGTTTTACCCAGGTGATCATTTTAAATTTTGAGGGGAGTCTCGATATTCGTACGCGAGATGCGAATACCAAGACTTCACCTGAGGGGTGACAAGGGTGTTAGGGTATTCAATAGTCATGGAAGGTAAATGCAGCAATTGGGTAGGGCTTGCCGGTTGTATTGCAAATCGAGGCCAAGTGCCAAGTTGTTGACGCCAAATCCGTACCGCCGATGAGGACCCGGCGCGCGGACACACGAAGGCCTGGGAGATCTTCTTAGCTCCAGTGCAGGTCCTAAAATTGATGAAGCGCAGGCGTGCCAGTCAGTTTGATCCTGCCACTGACAAGATATGCAAAACGGTAGAAAATATAGTGTATCGACCTATCAGCCGATAGCAAAAAACAGCCTATCGGCCGATGAGCCGATAGGGCAAAAATAGCCTATCGGCCGACGAGCCGATAGAGCAAAAACAGCCGATCAGCCGATGAGCCGATGGCGCGATTCCAGCCGATGCCGATATTAGCCGATGCAGTTAGGGTTTCGAACCATCGGCCGTGTACTGAGCAAACATCTATGTAGAGGCAATCGGCTGACGATAACATGATGATATAGCAATATGATATAGCATAATCCAAATATAAAATAAACATCAATCTGAAGATTAAAGCACACATCGGCCAGAGGTCCGATGGCATAAACCCTCAATAAGCAGATAAATAATAAATACTCTGTTGTCATTGGCCAGATCCAATCTATATGTGAAACTCTTGGGCCAATGCAACATCCAGATAACTCATCGACTGAAACCCTGATGAAACCCTTATTGGCAGCCAATAAGCAGGCTAGAGATTATGGTTCTAATCACGACTTAGCAGATCAAACTGGACTGATGCAGCACTAAGTATGAAAAGAAACGCAAGATCTAGACAATCAAGCCCTTGACTGATTTTCAGGGTGGTGGATACCTTAGCCAATCTAATCTAGCAAGACGATTTAGTCGATACCGGCATAAATCCTAAAGCGAATGTCGGCCGATAAGACTAAATCGAGAAGCCGAACCAGATTGACTAAGATATGTGATAGTAGGTGCTTACGTTGACGAGATCAGAACATCGAAGCCCTAGCCCCGACAGCGCAGGCAGCCATAACGAAACTTACCCCTCGCGGGAAGGGCATGAACTCGCCGAAGAAGATGAAAGTAAAAGGGTGGCGATGCGCCGAAGTTGTATTGATCGTGAGATAAAAATTTCATGAACCTCGGGCTTACATATTTATACCCATAGGCTAACAAAGATCCTAACAGAATACGACTCAAACTTTCCTAAAGATAAAAGGAAACAGATAAAGTCCTTATTGGACACTAAGCACACTTTCCTAAAGATAAGAAGGAAACGAACAAACTTATCCTAATTAAAAGATACAAGCCGCATCCTCCTCAAATTCCGTCTTCTCTGGATGAGATCTTCCCGAATCTAACAAGAATCCGACTGCTGTTGGTGATTGGTTTAAAATAACCCCCATCGGCCGATGTAGAACCCTAGGCCGATACTAGCTTCGACCCGATATGGATCCTGAGCTGATGGGGACTTCAGGGCTTACCAAAATCTGGCGTTAACACAAGTGTAACCTAATTAATGCATAGTTTGCGGAATCAAAATACTTAATTTAAATTATAGGTTCAATTGATCAAAGGTGACTTTTCTTGCTCGAGATCTTGAGCTTCTTCCTCGAAATCCGCGCACTGCGGGTCTTCGGGCTCCGAGACTACACGCAAAACGAGACGACTCAACAAAGCGATAAAAAGAAGCCCTATTAATGACCACTAAGTGTGCCATTGGATAGATCTCGATTTTTGAGGAATTTTGGAAGTGGAACGGAGTCAATCGGACGAACGGTTGAGAAGATATGAATTTCCGAAGATTAAGGATTTTCTGTCTAAAGGAAAAGGAATTAAAAATTCCTTTGAAAAAGAAAAAGAAGAAGGGACGGAAATTGGACTTTTATTCAGGCGGCCTAAGGAATAGTAATGGGCGCGGCCGAATTAATGGGCCGACGGCTCGAAGGGAATCGGCCCATGGCCGATCGGCGCGCGAGGGGAGGGAAGGCTGATGGGCCTAGCGGCCGATGGGCCAGAGGCCGATGGCGGGAGGCCGATGGGCCGAAGAGAGAAAGAGGCCGAGTGGGCCAAGCGGAGAGAGGGGGCCGATGGGCCGAGGGGGAGCGAGGCCGATGGGCCGGGGCAGGCTGCGGCCTACGCGGGCGGCCGATTCGGTGGACTGTGTCCACCGTGCGGGCGCTAGGGCGGGACCCACCGGTCGGTGGCTCAGCTACCTGAGCTGAGTGCACCGAGGACGAGGCCGTCGACGCTCGCGTGGCGCCTACGTGGCAGCCACGGAGGCCGGCGGGCGAAAAGGAATGTGCCGGCTGGCGTTCGCGTGGCGCCTACGTGGCAGCCACAGAGGCCGGCGGGTGGAAAAGGGAAGGGGATGCCGAGATCAACGGCGTGCGGCAGCGGCGGAGCCATCGGGCGGCGCGGCGTGAGACCGGCGAAGGGGAGGACACCGGAGCGGAGAGGGGAGAGAGAGGGAATGAGCCAACGGCTCGGATCGGGCCGCGGGGGTGCGACGGCGGCCGACAACGGTGCGCGGCGGCGGCGGCAACGGTGGCTCGGGGAGAGGGCGAAGGAGAGTGCGGCGGCCACGGCGGCGCTTGGAGGAGGGTCCAACGTGCTACCGGAAAGCCTAAACCAAGGAGAACTGGGAGACGGGTGGGAGGAGGAGGTTACCGCGGAAAAAAGGGGGTTCGCCGGTGAAGTGGACCGACGGCGCGAGACGGCGGGGCGGCACGGCTTCGGCCGCGGAGAGGGGGAAGAAGGGCGTCGGGGTCCTCCTCGACGTCCTCGGGCGCGGCTGCGAACGGTGAGGGCATCGGCGGTAGCGGGGAGGAGAGGAGCTCGGGTGGGCGGCAATGGCGGCCGGGGGGAGAAGGATTTAAAGAGGGGAAACGGAAGGCGGTTTGGGGGGAGAAGGTCTGTTCGCATAGGGGAGAGGCGGTGGAGCGCGTGGGAGGGGACCGGGGGGCTGGAGCGTGGCGCAAGCGGCCAACGGCGGTCAGAAAAAGAGAAAAAGGGGGAGGGGAAAAGAGGGGTTGCCCCTTGCCGAAACGGGCAAGGCGCGTGGGGGAGTGAGAGGGAGAGGGGCGCACGCTCGGCTCCTTGGCGGCACGCGCGCAGGCGGCGGGGCCGGGAGCGGCGGTGCCGGTGGGACGGAACGGCGGAGAGAGAGAGAAAACGGCGAGAGAGAGAACGGGCAAGGGGGAGAAGGAGAGCGCCCGCTCTCTCGCGCGGGCGTGCGGCGCACGTGCGCGGCGCGCCCGACGCGGCAGGCCGCGCGGCCCAGCGGGAGGGAGGAAGAGGCCGAGCGAGAGGGGGGCAGGCCGAAGGCTGGGCCGGACGGCGGCCTAAGGAGGAGAGGGAGAGGGAAGTAGGCCGGGAAGGGAGACAGCCTGCGGCAGAAGGAGGTAAAGTGGACTTTTTCTGAGGATTTGAATTTGGGAGGATTAGGGCTCGGATTTGAATTCCGATTTCGCGGCTTTCTCCGGGATTGAACTGAGAGGGGAAACACGAGACCTTGGCACACGACAAGACTCAACCGAAGAGCAAACTTTTGCAAATAGGGTTTTTAGAGAAATAGTTTTCCCGCTAACGCCGCGACAAAACGGGCGTTACATTTAGTATATAATAGATAAATGAAGTTTGTAGGTGCGTGAACCCAAAACTCCTGCTCGCGCCATCGCGCGGCACTCCGCGCTGTTGTTGAGGCTGCCGGTGGAGGCGGTGTCGTCCCTGCCTTTTGGACCTCTGGCTCCTCCTCCGCTCGATGCCAAACCAGACGGCATCGCATCGATTGCTCCAAGCCGAACCACTTCCGTAGACTGCTTCCTAGTCGTTCCAACAAAATCAAACTCAAGTCTCTACTCTCTAGGAAACGAGCTGAATGCCTGAATGCCATCAGCCCTTGTAGGCGTGATGACGAACCCGCACCCCAAGCATCGAAGTTGTTCGATCCAATTTTGTGCCACGGCCGTCCGAATTTCTCTTGCTCCGGAGAACTGAATCGAGTCCGTGTTAACTTCGGTGGTTCTCGGTCAATCCCATCGTTTAGCTTCTTAACAAATAAAAAATAATTTATAAGTTAAATTTTTATCAGTCCATTAGCGATGAAAAAATAAATATGGTAAAATAAACCACAATGAAATAAACCACCAAATCAACTTTAAAATTAAATTTAAAATTTAAATTTTCAGTACTTATCGATCTTGACGAGGAGATCGATGGGCTGCACTCCTACTGACAGACGTAAGGTTTGCATTTCCATCATCCTAGTTCCTTTCTGATTTATTTTCTTTTTTTCTAAATTCCGGTTAAGTATGCTCAACTGTGCCTTTTGCTGTTATTTTCAAGTTAGAGATCTATTGAATTATGTATTTACGTGTGCCTTTAAACTTTGTTGTGTTCGTGTGAAGAGGTTGAGAACCTTATCTTTTGGCACGCAAAACGAGATGGTAGATTAGCGTATGATTAAATAATTACTAAAAGATTAATGTTTCTATTGGCACGCTTGTAAGTTTATAACCTGTACATATTGTATATAATGTTTAATGAATTTGTGGATTAATTTATCATACTAACTTCATAAGTCTGTGGATTTATTAGAAGTGCTGCTTCACTGCACCTAACCATTATTATTGACTAGATGAAACCGTGCTTTTGCTGCGGGTTATATGGATAAATGCATGTTATACATTATAGAAATGATAGATATATATGTTTAAATAATGTAAAAATAATATGAAGATAATGATTAACATTGCTTGCATATTGAGTTCTAAAAATACAATAAAATTATAAATGATATGTCATGTTTGTATGATATTTAAAATACTCTAGATAATAATTGCTATAGGTGATGATGTGACATACTTGCATGTGATTTAAAATATTTTAGATAATACTTGCTAGTGGGTGATGATGTGGCACACATGAATGTTGAGTTTTAAGAGTTAGTGGGCATCAATTTTGTAGTAAGATAGGATGCGAAAGTTAGTCATAGTTATCGAAGAGGTCCGCGTGGAGAAAGGGCTATCGCTCAATCAGTGGCGGCTCCAAAAATTTTTTTGTCTAGTCTGTCTACTTTAGGCTCTAAATTTTTATAACATCACAAACCCAATATACATATGTAAAATTTACTCAGAGTATAATAAAAATATATTAGAAAAAACTAAAATCAACAGTTTTATATATATGTAGGGTTTTTCGGCCCAAAATCTAGGATGGTCCTAGGGCCCATGGAGACCAGCCCTTGAAGCCGCCACTGTGCTCAATAGATCAAATTTTGTCATGGATCATGCTACGACACCACAGAGATAGCCATCTCTGTGTCGGCGCCAGCCCCTTTCTTGGGTTGCTTTGATTTGGAAGAGGAGATTGTCAATAAAAATTTCACACTTCTGAAAAAAAAGCTAAGATAAGGAGGAGGAATTTATAAATATTGTCTTCTTTTGGTTGCAGTGCATCAGAACTTTGTTGAGTAAGTTTCTGAAGCGCTAACTTTTTGAACTGATTAATATATACGAATGGCATATGAGTGAGAGCTTTTTACCTGTGTGTCATTATAAAAGTTCAAAATTCACTGTATACCATTGAGATAAAAAAAAGCTCCTCAGTACCCTTGCTCAAAGTTTCTTTTACCTACATACCACTTCCGTCACGCTGCCGTTTCATTCTAACAGAGCTGACTGTAGGCTGATGCTAAAATTACCTTTATGCCCATCAGTAATTCTATTGCAAGTACAAAACGCACCGTTCTTCCCCGGGCGCCCTTCTTCCCCCATCTTGGTCGCTCTCTGTGGTTCGTTCCCCATCCTGAAACCCTAGGAGAGCTCTGCTCGATCCGGTCATGAGAAGGGAGCCGCGGCGTGGGCGGCTAGAGGGAGGACTGGGCGGCCGTGGCAGCAGGAGCTTCGCGCGGGTGGGGCGCAGGGATTCGGGCGGCTGGGGGCGCGACACAGGGCATCGCGACCCCTGCGTAGGGAGGGTTCCAGGCGGGGATTGCAGGCGGTGCCGCGGTGCTGCGTCGTGCGGCCCCTGCGCTACGGGAGCGGTGCTGCCTCGTGGCCCCTGTGCTACGGGAGATAGGCCGCGAGGCCTCGCGCGGGAAGGCTGTAGGGCCCAGGCGTAGGAGATGGCAGACGACGAGCGACCAGTTGACGGGTGTTAACGCCAGAATTTGGTAAGCCCCGAAGTCCTCATCGGCTCAGGATCCATATCGGCTCGAAGCTAGTATCGGCCTAGGGTTCTACATCGGCTAATGGGGGTTATTTTCAACCAACCACCAACAGCAGTCGGATTCTTGTTAGATTCGGGAAGATCTTATCCAGAGAAGACCGAGTTTGAGGAGGATGCGGCTTGTATCTTTTAATTAGGATAAGTTTGTTAGTTTCCTTCTTATCTTTAGGAAAGTGTGTTTAGTGTCCAATAAGGACTTTATCTGTTTCCTTTTATCTTTGGGAAAGTTTGAGTCGTATTCTGTTAGGATTTTTGTTAGCCTATGGGTATAAATATGTAAGCCCGTAGTTCATGTAATTTTTATCTCACGATCAATCAACTTCGGCGCATCGCCAACCATTACTTTTCGTCTTCTTCAGCGAGTTCATGCCCTTCCCGCGAGGGGTAAGTCTCGTTATGGCTGCCTGCGCTGTCGGGGCTAGGGCTTCGACGTTCTGATCTCGTCAACGTAAGCACCTACTATCATATATCTTAATCAATCTAGTTTGGCGTCTTGATTTAATCGTATCGGCTGAGATTCGTTTTAGGGTTTACGCCGGTATCGACTAAATCGCCTCGCTAGATTAGATTGGCTAAGGTATCCACCACCCTGAAAATCAGTCGATGACTTGATTGTCTAGATCTTGTGTTTCTTTTCATACTTAGTGCCGCTAAGTCGTGATTAGAAACGTAATCTCTAGCCTGCCTGTCGATTGCCAATAAGGGTTTCATCGGGGTTTCAGCCGGTGAGTTATCTGGACGTTGCATCGGCCCAAGAGTTTTACATATAGATTGGATCTGGCCGATGACAACAGAGTATTTATTGTTTATCTGCTTATTGAGAGTTTATGCCATCGGACCTCTGGCCAATGTGTGCTTTAATCTTCAGATCAATATTTCTTTTATCATATGATTGATTTATGCTATATTATATTGCTATATTATTATGTTATCGTCAGCCGATCACCTTCATATAGATGTTTGCTCAGTACACAGCCGATGGTTCGAAACCCTAACTGCATCGGCTGGCATCGGCATCGGCTGGAACTGCGCCATCGGCTCATCGGCCGATCGGCTCCTTTTGCCCTAGCGGCTCATCGGCCGATAGGCTGTTTTTGCTATCAGCTGATAGGCCAATACGCTATTTGTTCTGCTGTTTTGCATATCTTGTCAGTGGCAGGATCAAACTGACTGGCACGCCCGCGCTTCATCAATTTTAGGACCTGCACTGGAGCTAAGCAGATCTCCCAGGCCTTCGTGTGTCCGCACGCCGGATCCTCATCGGTGGTACGGATTCGGCGTCAACAACGGGTGAGTTGCAACAATGCTTCAATTGCATTACATCAGTGCCATGTTTGCTTTGGTTGGGATTTGATTAAACTCTGTAGACATGTATGTTGTTCATCTTTCAATTGTAGGGATGAAATTGAATGGGGCTTTTTGAATCCACCCGAAATTCTACTATGGGACAATGTTGCAGTCCCATGCACCCCATCAATGCCAGCCCCTAGCCATGTAGAACATAGCAAAGGAACTAAAACTGAGACTGTTACAGAACTAGAAAATGAAATGGTTGATGCTGAGGATAATTATCTGATGAATCCTGAACCAGAGAATGAACATGTGGGGGTTGATGAGGAGGGTTTATACCTTGACATAGCACCTGCTTCTCATGCAAATGCTAACACAACTGAGAAAGAGGATGAAGATTCAGAATCAGGTTCAGACTCCGAATCTGATTCTATGTCTGACTCCGATATGGATGCTGAGGTAGATGAGATTGTTAATGATAGATTGCCATCTCACATGCCTCAAGTTGCATACAACAAAGATGACCCTCCTATGGAAGTAGGAAGCATCTATCCAAACATGCGTGAATTTAAGTTGGCTCTTGCTACACATGCTATCAAGAAAGAATTTGAGTATAACATTGAAAAGAGTGATCCAGGGAGGTATCGAGCATACTGTGCGGGAGTGGAAGATGGTTGTAACTGGAGGATTCATGCATCGAGGTTGAGTGATAAAGTCACTGTACAGGTAATTTTTTTTCATTTATTTTTGTAGTTTGTTCATCCTTTTGAATTTATTTAAGTCCAATTGAAACTAAACTTTGTAGGTCAAGGTGAACCCTTATCCTGATCATGAATGTCGTAACATGCTACCAAGTTTTGGAGTCGTGAGAAGATTAAGCATTGGTTAGCTGAGGACCCAACTGTTCGGCCCAAAGAACTTAGGAGAAGATTGAAGGAAGATTGGAAGGTCACTATCAGCTACAGGAAAGTGTACACAGGTAAGGAACTTGCTATGGACGAGTTGTATGGTAACTGGAAAGGAAGTTTTGACAACTTGTACAGGTTTAAGGCACAGATAGAAAAATCCTGTCCTGGCAGTTTTGTTGTCATTGATCATCATACAATAGAGGGTAAGATCAGATTCAATAGGCTTTTTTTTGCAATGAAACCTTGTGTGGAAGGTTTCCTTAGAGGTTGCAGGCCCTATCTGGCTGTTGATAGTACATTCCTGACTGAAAATTTAGAGGTCAGTTATGCATTGCTTGTGCAGTTGATGGGCATCAATGGATGTACCCAGTTGCTATAGGAGTCATTGATTCTGAAACCAATGAGAATTGGATTTGGTTCATGGAGAGGCTTAAGGAAGCTATAGGTACCCCACCTGGTCTGACCTTTTGCACAGATTGTGGTCAGGCAGTCATGACAGGAGTTAGTGAGGTATTTCCAAATGTGGAGCATAGAGAGTGTATGTATCACTTGGTGCAGAATTTTAAGAAAAGGTTCTCTGGAAAAGTGTTTGATGAACATTTGTGGGCTTGTGCTTATTCTTGGACTGCATATTGGTTTGACCAGCTTATGGAGGCCATGTCTGAAGCAAATCCAGCAGCAATATTGTACCTGCAACAAACTCATACAAAACTTTGGACAAGAAGTCAGTACTCTGCATTGTCAAAAGTTGACTATGTCACCAATAATTTAGCAGAAAGCTTCAACAATTGGATAAAAGCTGATAAGGGGCTGCATCTAGATGACTTGATGGATACTATAAGGCAGAAGATTCTAATCAAGTGGAACCTGAGGAAAAAAATTGCACATAAAATGGAAGGAAAAATTTTGCCCCACATCATAAGTAAGCTGAAGGAGGAAAGTAGGGACCTTGACATTGATGTTGTGACCAGCTCACTTGATGGCATTGCAGAGGTTTTGGCAAGGAAAGATTCTACTTATAGATTTGTTGTGAACCTGCGTGAAAGAACATGCACATGTAGAGTATGGGATGTCTCTGGAGTACCATGTAAGCATGCAATTGCCTACATCACCTCTACACCTGGAGAGAAGATAGAAGATCATGTGGACAACTGATACTCTGTACAGAGCTTTAGGGCTGCATATGATGGTACAATCCCTTCTATACCAGACAAATCCATGTGGCCCAAAAAAGAGCATGGTTTCTTTATGCATCCTCCATTGTTGAAGTCAACGGCTGGTAGGAGAAAGCAAAATAGATACAAGGGTGCAGCAGAGGGTGGCAGCAAAGGATCCAAGGGTAGGCATCAGTGTCCGATCTGTCAGCAATATAGACATCATTGGTACACTTGTAAAGATGGTGACCCAGCAGACATAGCAGCAATGCTTGCCGAAAGGTAACATAGAGCCTGAACTTTATTCTTATTTTTACATGTTTACATTGTTGCTAACATATTTGTCCACGCAGAGGTCCACCTAAAAGGAAGAAAAAGAAGACAACAGTACCTAGTACTAAGCTCAGCATTGTGCCTGCAGCACCTGCACAAAGAATGGTCTTTCCAGTACTGCCTACTGTTGTGGATCTATCAAAGAAAAGGAAGAACAAATCATCCTCATCAACTCGTGCGAAGAAACAAAAGAGTACTTCCAATACTTCATCAGCTGAGGCTAGTGACCCCTCCGTGAGGTAAGCTAATTTAAACATAGATAATATATAGCCAAAGGCAATGTGGCATATTCCAAGCATAGATGATTAACCTAATAGATGAGATCAAAAGCTTAGATAACTACTTAGATATAACAATAGCCTTTCAGTTTTCAAACTTACAGAGTTCAAAATACTTCCATCAAGAAATGTTTTTAGTCAGTAGTCAGTACAGAGCATGAGACAGTAGTCTCAAATCCTAAACTGCTGCCACAGTTCAAATACTGAAAGCTTATCCTTTGCTAATTTCTTATAATTGTCTGTTCACCACTTTAATAGGTTAACTAAAGTTTGTACGCATGACTTCTTTTTTCAGAGGATCTACAATAGGATCAAATCACCTAGATCCATTGGCCATCATCTTCCCTTCAGGATCAAGTGAGCTGCACACAACTGACAAGAGCGCAAGTCAGCAACAGCGCAAGAAGAAGAGGGCCATTGCGAAGAAATTGACTCCAAACAAGGTTAGTCCAGCCATGTCAACCCGCAGCAAGGCCCCTACTACTTCCCCTTCTAGTCCAGCCATGGGAACTAGAAGCAAGAAAAAACTTAATCTTTGATGAGTTTGCATCTATATGGCAAGCTTTTGTAGTACTTCAGGTCTGCATGACCAAGACAATGTTTAAATTAGGGGCGCCCTTAAATTAGTAATGATGTCAACATAGCCATCTTTTGTGTGTAAACATGACTGGCTATGCACCTTATTAGTAATGAGGTCACTGTGACCATCTTTTGTGTGCAAACTTGATTCTGTAATCAAGCTGACTATGCACGTCATGATAAATTTGGACTTCATTTATGTCTGAATGTATTTTAGTCTAAATACTTATTGTGTTTGTCACAATTATCGATTATTTTGGATGCATTTCAAATTTATTATTATAATTATTAGAGTTTTTCATATGGACATATACAGAGAAAAGGGGGTATATAGAGAGAAGGGGAATCAAAGGATCAAAGTGGCACCTAAGGAAAGAACGAAAATTTTGATGCATTCCATAACTGAGGGCAAATTAGTCTTTTTCGCTTGCAGTTAACTGCTGTTACAAGCAAAACTGACCGAAGTGGCATCTGGGAAAAGAAAACTTTGGACAAGGGTAGTGAGGAGCTTTTTTCATCTCAGTGGTATACAACGAATTTTGAACTTTTATAATGGCACACAGGTAAAAAGCCCTCTGAGTGACATGCAGCACCAACATTTGTAGTGCCTCAAAAGAAGGAATGTAGCACCAACATGGATCAATAATACTGAGCTGAAAAGACAGGCTTGAGATCATCTAGCAATGCAAGTATACTCCAACTAAATTGATTCCTACCATCCTAAGAAAAGCGAGAGAAAAAAACCGAAGTACCCTTCATGGACCAAAAAAAAGTCCAAGTTATCCCCGAAACTATTATGGTAGTACGAATTATTCCTTTTAAGTCAAAAATCAGATATTTTTTGCCTTTAATTTTTTATACCGGACGAATTACCCTTCAGACTCCGAAGCGGATTTGGTCCTATGTGACGCACATGTGACAGTCTAGTCAGCATAAAAAATAAAAAAGGTGGGACCACTAGTCAGTTCTACCTCTTTTTTTCAGTCACCACATGTGGGTCCTACCTTCTTTATAAATCTTTTTAGACAGTACATGTTCTCAAGATTTACTTTTACAATGTCCTACACTATAAAAATGTAAAGTCATAACTTCCTGTAGCAAAATTTATCTTGGCCTCATTATAATGTCATTGTTTCTCTTGACAGTGACATGCCTAACTCTGGATGATGATGCTTACCTCTACTATTTTCTACATGTTTCTTTATGTGAAACTGAAAGTATATGGATATCCGTGTTAGTTTTATTTGTTCTAAAGTTATATGTGCCCTTACATCTATTTTCTTTGACCATTACTTCTTTAGGGCCCCTACAAATTTTATAGTTCAATGGTATTACTGTGATTGCAACAATAGATTTTCTTCATATTTCCTCCAATAACATAAATCGTAGTATGCTATGATTTTGTTATTTTTTTGTGGACAGCAAATGACCCTCATAAAAAACCTCAAGCTGGAGTGAAGCAGATATAGCATGCGAAGGATGAATAATAGCAACATCCAACAGTGATCGAATCATGTCCTTCATGTAGTCCTTTTAGACCTGTTTCGCTTCTTCCTTGTGTCTCGTCAAAATTCTCTAAAAGATAGTAATATTGCTGGAGAGATGGCTAGAAGATAGTTGAGTTGTGTCAACCTATTGCTACCCTAAGTGGTTTTATTTATACTTGTACTCATCCATTTTATATTATAAGATGTTTTAAATTTTTTAATCAAACTTATTTAAGTTTAAACAAGTTTATAACAAAACATAACAATATTTTCAACCTAAAACAAACATACCATAAAATTATATTTAATGTTTGATTTAATGAAACTAATTTGATGTTGTAAATGATGTTATATCTTTCTATAAATTTAATGAAACTTGAAAAAAATTGACTTTGAGAAAAGTCAAATGTATTATAACATAAAATGGAGGAAGTACTATATATGGGCAAGCACTACCATGCTTACTAGAATTGTTTTTTTTTTAAAAAAACTCTTTACAAACAAAGTTCTTGACCATCCTTGATTTAAGTAGACGAGAGTCGTAGAAAATCTAGATTTGCTCACAATATATTATCCTATACTATAGATCTGTTTGGCAAGGTTACAACTTCTCAATCTAAGGTCCGATTTGGCACAGCTCTAACTCCCAACTTCAACTTACTTAAAGCTGGAGGTGTGCCAAACGGTATAGATTTTTTATTTTTTGGAGCGGAGTTAGCAGAGCTGCTCCATAAATTTGTACTATGGGGATGGAGCTAGGTTTTTGCTGCTCCACAGCTTTACTCCACCCCAAAAGACCTACTACCTTTTAATTTTTTTAGTATATTTACACCAAAATGCCATTGAACTACCCCTTCCTACCCCCTTTCCTCCCATTCTCTCTCCTCCCCATCTTTCTCCCTTGACAACGGCGACTGCGGTGCGTGGCTCGGCAGTGGTGGCGGGCGTGCGGTGGTGGCGGGCGGCGGCGCGGGGGCGGCCGCGGGGTGCGCAGGGCGACACACGGGAACAGTGTCGGCGGCGGCAGCGGCAGGATGATGCACGTGCGGTGGCGGCGGCGGTAGTGGCAAGGCGATGCGCGTGTAGCGACGGCGGCGGCGGAAGTGGCAGGGCGACGCTAACCAGGTGTTCGATGAAATACCAACAAGGGATGTGGTGGCATGGAGCTAACCAATCTAGCTAAACACTTTCATACCCACTTCAGCTTTTATAGGAGCCAGCTCTCACTGAAGTTGGAGTTTAGAGTTGGAATTTGGAGTTTGAAGCCCTACCAAACGGTGCCTAACTCTAGCAACAGAGTATGGATTGGAGTTGTGGAGTTGCCCAAACCCCACTCCACCTCTCTAATTCATTTTTTCAGATCACTCAATCCCATTCCACTCTCTTTTCGGTTGGAGTTGAAATCGCTTGATTGGGTTTCAGTTTCAGGAGAGATGGAGCTGAAGCTTTGTCAAACATGTAGGGTTTGTTTGCACGACACATTTTGTACAAATAGACTTTTCCCTTATAATAGTGGTTTCTATTATATCATATGGATAGGATCTATCCTATTCCTAGAAATATATCAGGTGCATACTGTGAACACCAACTAATAAATATCACTAAAAATTCTTCAAAAAATATACATATGCTTCTAATACTATTACACTTATAAGTAAAGTTTTAAATTCAAATTCATTATATTTTAGCGATAACAAAAAAAAGATAAAAATAGTAATTGTATGATGAATTTAATTTGTCAGAATTTTATGTTTTCTTTACTCGTTATGTATGATGAATTAAAAGATGAGACTTTACACATAGATATAATGCTATTAAAATTACATGTACAATCCGCTCAAAAAAATTACATTTACAATTTTTTTAAAGAATTTTCGATAATATTTGTTAGTTGATGTATACGGTGTGTGCACACGAAGGCTTATGAACATAGGATAGGTTCCCTATTCCTAATATAGGTATATTATTTTATGAATTAATAAACACAAAATTATACCTTGATTCTACCATTTCTTGATAAAAGTAATTTCAATGTTCAAAATTAATAAATACAAGACCATCTTAGTTCAGAGCCTCAAAATAATTTTACAATGTTCAGTAGTTTCAAAATTGGAAACTGAGATTAGGTTCTTTATAGTGGAACCTATTCAATTGGATTTAAGTTTTAAACTTGATACATGATTTATTTTTTTCAAAATTCAAATCGAACAAATACCTAGTTGTAACGTGTTTGAATCTTAATTTCCCTATTATATTAATTTACCAGTTTCAAAATAAGAAATTAATTATTACCACCTACTATATAGGTGGATATAGGTGTATACTATTCTTTTTTTAACTTAAATTAGTATATAACTTTTTTGAGGGAAAAACAGTATGTAACTTGGATCCTTAGATGGGTAGAATTTTATTAGCCTTTTTATATATACTCCATTAAATATGTGTTTTCTAGGTGGCCTGATTTTAGTAGGGAAGCAGAGACATAATCGGAGACGTAATCGAGTAGCAGGCGTAAGCGTAACCCGGACGGACTATATAGAGTTGGCCGGGTCGACCGAGGTCACCGACCCACACGGCCACACCAACCAGTTGCGGCCCAGCCGAACAGGCAGAAATCCCCAGCCGTCTCAACGCCAACTGATTCTGGTCCTCGCCCCCATTTTTGGCCACTCCACCCGATCCCCTATTCCCTTCCGCTCCCAGGCCGCCGGAGGAATTCCTTGCCGCCGGTGCCCGGTGGTAGAGGCAGCAAATCGGATGGACAAGCCAGCGGCGACCCGTACCTCCCGGCGGGGGGTAAAGCGGTCGAGGACCCACGACGCCTGCTCGTGCTGCTCCTCCTCCACGCAGATCCCCTTGAGGGGAGCGAAGCGAAGGAGCGTTAGCCGCCTGCGCCCTTGCTCCGCCGCGGAGGCGAGGGCGCCGCCGTCGTCTTGGTGTAGTTGGGGGGCAAAGCGCGCGCGCACCGCGCTCGGTCGCCCCGGTGGCTCTCCCCCTCCTCGCCCTAAACTATCTTCGGATCGGAATCCTTTATTTGAATCCGAATCGGTTGATGGCGGCGATGGGACGGATTGGGCGAATCTCGGTGAAGGGCCGGCGGGGCTCATCGCCGAGCGCGTCCTCGCCAACGATGTGGCTGACTACATCCGCTTCCGGTCCGTGTGCCAGCCGTGGCGGCGGTGCTGTGCGCCGCCGCCGGCGGATGACGCCTTGGACCGCCGCTTCCACCCGCGGCAATGGATCATGTTCCACGAGGAATCCCGCACCCACTACCACTGCCGCCTCCTCAACCTCTCCACCGGCGAGTGCATCCGGGCGCACCTCCCGGAGCTCCGTGGCCACAGAGTATTCAGGTCCTCGAAGGAGGGCCTCGTCCTCCTGCTCCATGAGAGCACCCATGTCGCCCGCCTGCTAAACCCACTCACCCACCAGCTCACCGACCTCCCACCGGTCACCACTTTTTTGGACCGCCTTCTGCTGCGAGGTAGCATAGCGACCGAGGTGGGTGATCTCGACGTGGATGGCGTTGGCCTCGCCGACGACCGCACGGTGGTGATCCATACCACAAGCTTCCTCGCCGTCGCCAAGCCCGGCGACAAGTGCTGGACAGCGATCAACCTCAGCGGTTGTATCCGGCCGAGCATGTCGTTCGCGGGCCGCTTCTACTGCGTCACCAGCCATGCCATCATGGTGGTGGAGGTCAGGGAAAGCCAGACGCCGCAGCTGGTGGAGGCCGCCGACCTGACGTTGCAATACAGGTTCAGCAGGATGCTCGGCAGCGGGCACCTGGTGGAAAACAATGGCGAGCTGTTGCTAGTGCACCGTACACTACAGGCCTCTCCAAGTGGTGACTACAGGAGGTTGTACCAGGTGTACCGGGTGGATTTGGATGGGAGGAAGACGGTGCCTGTCCGTGGTCTCGGTGGTCGGGCCGTGTTCATCGGCCATGGCTGCTCGCTATCCGTGTCCCCTGCTACATTCCCCTCGATCGTTGGTGACGCCGTCTACCCGGGCTTCGGCTGTGGGGATAGAACTGGCCGGGAGCACATCGAAGCCTATCACCTGGCAGATGGAACCATTGAACACTCATACTATGAAGATATCTTCAAGGATTTGGAGCACCCTTGTAGTATTGCCGATTGTCTATCCTTGTATGTGTAATAATAGGCTAGGATGCAGCAGTTGTATCCATCTCAGGACTGACCCCTGCATTGTGCTGTTTATTTTTGTCTTCTTATTTATTACTAGTAATATGCATGTGCTAACGCTACGGCAATATTTGGTAATTCATCCCTCAACCAAAATGTGATAGCAGTATTGTTCTCAGAATTAGGATTTTGCTTGCCTGGAAAAATAGAGATCTGCTATATAACGGAATCCCGTTCGGACGGAACAATACCGGTTACGTATCATGTTGCGATTTTCATCAAGTATCAGATGATACTCGATACTTGCGAGTTATCAATGATTTTCTATTGTAGTTCTGTCTTTTTTTAAAAAATACACCATTGTTAGAGCATATTTTTTCCCAAGACTGTTGCGTATAAATATATAACACGTTTTGAGAACAGAAAATATTGGATGGGAACCATAAAGGGAAAAAGAAGACAATGAACAAGTCATGATAATTTAAATAATGGATGACAACCATAAGAAGAAAAAGACAATGAACAACTCATGTAATTTAGAGTAACCCGTTAGGCGGGGTGAAGAAAACACAAGAGGTGATATTATTCCTTGCAAGTAGGATCATGGGCAATACCACAATATGCTATGCTTCATGTGTCAAATTTCATACAAATGAAACAAACAAAACAAACACAGGACCAATTAATTAATCATTCACGATTCACCATCGTGAGCTACCATTAAATATCCATCATTAAGTAATAGTGAAGCATTAGTTATCCTAATAGTGTGCTATTGTTTCTAAGCAAGGCTAAGCATGTTCTAACCTAGCAACTACTAAAATCATTTCCCAAGCTACCAAAGGAACAAGATATTTGCAAAGTAAGGCTGAGTACAATTGGTAATTAAGCCCATAAATGACATTATAAAACAAAGCAATATTTAGAGAAAAATAAGACATTCGCAATTTAGGTACAATATGTTCAAGTGAAGAAGCATGACTTGCATTGCTCTTGCGCTGGATCGACCTCTGTAACAACCTCGAAGTTAAACCGGAGTGTCGGAATTACCGGAATCTAAACGAAAAACAAAACACACAAGCAAATAGGCTATAAGTCTACTGAAACAGAGAACAAAACCATTTGATTCTCGACATTTTTATGAATTTTCTGCAACTTGAATGGGCTCAAACGGAGTCCGGATGAATTAGTTATGAATTTTAGAAGATTAACTTTGTTTTTACTATAAACAGAAAAGTCCTTATTTAATTTATTGTGCAATAATCCCTAGGGTTGACGTCAGCGGAAGAGGGGCGGCGGCGCCGATAGGTGGGCCTCACCTATCGGTGGCACGGGGCCCCGGTCCACGGTGGACCGAGTCCACCAGCCGGTGGGCGAGCGGCGCACCGCGTGTCGCCGACACGGCAGCCACGACGCGGCCATGGCGCGGCGGCGCGCGCGATGGCCGACGCAGGGCNCGGTCGGGCGAGCAGCGGCCGAGCGAGCGGCGCGGCGGCGGGATAGAGAGGAGAGAGAGGGGGGGCTCACCAGAGCCGAAGAAGATGACGGCGGCGGCGACGCTTGAAAGCACGGGAGAGGTCGGCGATTGGGGGAAAAGAGAGAGAGGAGAGCGGGGAGGGTTTTTATAGCGGTCCCGGGGGCTAGGGTTGGCCGGTTGCCCCTGGATTCCTCGCCGGAGTTGGGGAGTAGGGAGGAGAGAGAGCCGGGATGTGGTTGCGAATCTCGGGCTCTACGGTGCGGCTGGGGGTGGAGTGGGGGAGATGGATGCGGGCGGCGCGGGCTTCTCAGGGAGGTGGGTGGCGGCGTTTGCGGAGGCGCGAGTGGCGCGGGCGGCGTGGGCGGCGGCGGGCGCGGGCAGCCAGCTAGGGAGGCGACGGCCCGACAGATGGGCCCCACCTGTCGACGGCCCGGGAGGGAGAGGGAGGCAAAACGGACTTGGCGACACGGGCCGGCCCAGGGAGAGGGAGAGGAGGGGGCGCGCGGCCTTGGGCCGGCCCGGGAAGGGGGAAGGGCGCGCGCGGGCCGAGCCGGGCGAGGGGGAAAATAGGCCGACGGCCCGAAAGAAAGAAAAATATAAAGAAAAAGGAAAAGGGGATTTTTCAGGGATTTAATTATTGCGGTGAAGGTTTTTAATTGATTAAAATTATTTCTAGGGCTCTGAAATTTTCACTAAAAATCCTGTTAATGTATTTTAACATAGGAAATTCAAAAAAAATCCACCATGCCTTTTCCACTTATTTAAACACATTTTTAAATTAGGATTTTGCTCTAGGTTAATTGGAAATTTTCTTTTAAGCGATTTATTTAACGAATTTAAAGCTAGAAAGGAAACTCCGGGGTGTGACAGACTTCCTCTGCCCCGACACGGCCGCGTCGACCACCACTATGTTGCTTCTCTCTCCTACCCGCCCGCGCTGCTTCCATCGGCAGTGATGACCCTCACGGCGCTGACCAAGCAGTGTGGACGGAGGGGATAGAGAGAGAAGAGAGATGGGAGAGCTGACATGTGGGTCCAGGGGTATTTTTGATATTTCACATGATTTCTCTCCTCTTCAACCAAAAATTATTATTTTAATGGATGCGGTGTCCACTGACAAATATCCAACTTTTAAGAGTGTCTTCCCTCAAAATTTACTTCGTGCGACGTCCTAGAGCTAAAACCGTGAAGTCACAATGTACTAAAGCAAAATTTGCCTATATTGAAATTGTCGGTGACACGGGCCCGGGGGTATCGAGACCAAAGGGAAGGGCGGCCACAGGGATCCACGTGGCCCATTTCCCCGGAGGGGTCGGGCCCGAGGGTGACGTGGTGGCTGCCCTCCCGGTTTCCCCCGGGGTCAGGCCGCTCCCGTTTCTCCCCCAAGACCTGGGACGCTGTTAACGACCAAATTTGGTAAATCAAGTATTGGATTCGAAGATGGAATCGAAGCGGATTTGGAGGAAGCTGGCGGTTACCAAAACAGAGCAAGAATCGGTTGGTGACCGAATCGGCTATGGTGTGTATCGGCTGGTGACCGAGTCGGCTATCGTGTCCATCGGCTGAGAGTGAGACAGAGTCAGACAAGGCTAGCCGATGTAGCCGATTCCGACGAGAAGATAACAGAGTCTTTGTCGGGTTCAGTTGATGAGCTTCATAAGGATTCCCACGTACGGATTGGGTCCGAAGAAGGGAATTGTATCTATTAATTAGGATATAATGTTAGTTTCCTAATAGATATTGTCGGTTAGAGTTTGTATTAGGGAATTATCTTCAATATGAGTTGTAATAGAGATAAGAGTCGTGTCTGACAAGGACATATTGTGTAATTCTGGGTATAAATTGAACCCAGGCTTGTGTAAAAAAGAACAACAGATCAATACAACAATTTCGGCGCATCGCCACCTTTACTCTTTTACTATTTTCAACGAGTTCTTGCTTTCGAGTTGGGCTGCATCGGTTTCGATCTCCGGCGAGAGGTAAAACTTGTTATGGCGGCTTGCGCTCTCAGGATTAGTGTTTCCATCTTTATGACACTCTGATCCTGTTTGTGTGAATCGTCGAGTTATCATATATATTGTATAATCTGAATTGATATCAATATATAACTTAGATCGGTTGATGTCTGTTTCACAGAAAAGCAACCGATAGGATTATATATTGTTATTGATCTAGATTATATAATATATCTACCATCTCGAAAAGGTTTTCATTGACTTGACCATCTAGACATTATGTTTCTTTACATATTTGGTGTTGCATCAGTTAGGTTTGACCTACTAAATCATGTTTAGAACCTTAATCTCTAGCCTGTCTATGATTACTAATAGAGATAGCGTCGGGGTTTCAGCCGATCTTACCTGGTTTAATTATCTTGTTATCTTGATATATTAAATCTGCCCTTTATATCGAGATATTAACTTAGCAAAATATATTGAGCTTGTTGTCAAATCTGGTTAGGATCATCTTAACATTAGTTTGACAAGTTGTTTAATATATTTTGTTCATGATAATATCTCCGTATAAAATAGTATCGGAGTAGTAGCCGATACATGTTATATTTACCTAATCGGCTATGCTATGAATATGTATAATCTATGCTTTATAATATATTTAGACATAAGTGATTTATACTGTCTCGGTGCCCTATCCGATCTATCCCAATCACTTGGTTTAAATATATTCTGAGACTTAGATTATATTTTGTTGATATCTACAGCCGATTGAGTAGATTTAGCTTTATCTTGCTTTATCTGTTATAGCCGATTTAATGCATCTTGCATCGGCTCAATACCCAATGATATGTCATCGGCAAACCAGCCGATCGGCTATCATTGGTGGATTTAACTGCGTTTTCTTTCTTTGTTTCTTATTGGTTGTAGGATCAAACCAATTGGCACGCTTAGAACCCGAAAGAAATCTTTGGACCTGCACTGGAGTTAAGCAGATCTCCCAGGCCAGTGTGTGTTTTTTTACATCAACACGCTTTTGGCACGCCCAGTGGGACTTCGAAGAATTTTCATCATGGTAGACCTCAAGACAACTGACATTGACCCAGAGAATATTATTCCAATGACAGTGGACAAGTTGACATCGGAACAAAAGGCAGAGCTGGAGGATATAATGAACAAGCTTCAAAACCAGTACTTACATTCTTTTGTCCAAACTAGATCGGGAACGGTGGTTCAGAGATACAAAGTAGCTTTGCCCAACAATGAAGAGCCAGAGTCAAGTTCTGGGAAGGAAAAAGGGGTTAAGCAAGAGGAATCTCCTGAAGAACCCAGGAATTTGCAAGATCGAATTGACTATGTTGTGCATCATGCTTTGATCAACCAGTCAGGAGTACTTGTCAACACTTTAACAAATATGATCAAGTCCGTGGTTAATGGTACTATTGCTGAACACCAAGCCAAAGGACCAATTTTCTTACCAGATGGGGTCTTCCCGCAATATAGGCCACTTATGACCAGCCAGCCAAAACCTGCCACAAATATAGCCCCAGGACAGCCGATGGCGTCAACATCGGCTACAGTTCAACAAGAGATACCAGCGTCGGTACAGAAGCAAGTAGAATTTAATCCTCATGTACTGGTCCGACAACAACCTCAGCATATAGGGCAAAACATACCTCAAATATCAGCTGAGCAAGTTGCAGCTATGTTCAATCCCAATCAGCCAGTTGTTCAGCCGATCCTGCATACACCAGCAAGACAGCAAGTGCCAACCTTCCAGCAACAAGCTGCCGCTACTCAATTTGTTCCTAATCAACAAGGTTTTAGTGCTCCACGAATGCCTCAGACCCACACAGGTGGCAATCTTAATTATCAATATCAACCTCACTCACCACAGGTGCAATATCGGCAGAGAACGTCTCCTCAAACATATCATCAGCCGCAGTTTTATCAAGACGAGCCGATACAGTCACAGCATCAAGATGGAGTTCGGCAGAAACCTTGGGCCGATATGATAGCCGATGTGATGAGAGAACAGTTTGGATTAAAACCAAGGGATGGTGACAATCTGTATCGGCATCCATATCCAGAGTATTTTGAAAGAGTGCCATTACCAAGCCGATACAAGGTCCCAGACTTTTCAAAGTTCTCAGGACAAGATAATGTATCAACTTATGAGCATGTTAGCCGATTTTTAGCTCAATGTGGTGAAGCATCGGCTACTGACGCTTTAAGAGTCAGGCTATTCCCTTTGTCTCTGTCTAGATCGGCTTTCACATGGTTTTCATCTTTACCTTATAATTCTGTTCACAGTTGGGCCGATCTGGAAAAACAGTTTCACAAATATTTCTACAGTGGAGTTCATGAGATGAAACTATCTGATTTGACAAACATTAGGCAAAAACGAGAAGAATCTGTCCAAGATTATATTCAAAGGTTTAGGGAAATCAGAAACAGATGTTACAGCTTGGCGTTGACAGATTCTCAGTTAGCCGATTTAGCCTTCCAAGGTTTATTAACACCAATCAAAGAGAGGTTTTCGGCTCAAGACTTTGATAGTTTGGCTCATTTGGCCCAGAAGATAACAGCACACGAACAAAGATTTCAAGAGGCCAATAGAGCATTCAAAAAGGTGAACTTCATTAATTCTTATATTTCTGATTCTGAGGAAGAGGATGTTCCTGAGGTAGCAGCAGCCGAATGGGCAAGGAACAAGAAGGTGATTCCATGTCAATGGGTCAAGAACTCTGGAAAGGAGGAAAAATATGATTTTGATGTCAATAAAGCTGACAAAATTTTTGATCTTTTGCTTCGGGAGAAACAAATTCAGCTGCCTGCTGGTCATGTGATTCCATCGGCTGAGGAATTAGGGAGGAGGAAATACTGCAAGTGGCACAATACAGGGTCTCATAGTACTAATGAATGTAAAGTATTTCGGCAACAGATCCAGGTGGCCATTGAGCAAGGCAGGATAAAATTTGATGACTCCAAGAAGCCGATGAAGATTGATGGTAATCCTTTTCCTATCAACATGGTCCATACAAGTGGGAGGACAGTCGACAGAAAGGACAATCGGCTCAATAAGTTTGACTCTACGAGTATGATTAATAAATATCAAAAGAGATATGATCGGCAAGAAAGGCAATATTGTGAGGATGATGGTAGCTTTGATCTACATTGGAACTGCGAATTTTTCATATTTTGTTGGAATAAAGGGATGAGATTACCATCAATAGGAGACTGCCCAGGTTGTGCTAATGCCGATGAAAACTATAATGGGAGTTTTAGCCGATTTCATTATAAAGAGGATCGGCTGATGCAAAGGAAGTTGCCTGTTCATCAGAGGTTGGGCCCAATTCATCAAGATTATTTCCAGGAGGAGGTTGTTGAAGATACTTCAAGAGCTCAATGGTGTCCTTCTGGGATTTTTTCTAAAAGTCAGAAGAGAAGGGTTTAGAGGATGAGGAGCAGGGAACAATTTCATGAAGTTGAACAAGAAATCAATCATCGGCTGAAGAGAACAAAAACAAAACAGGAATGGCGTGTTAAGAGTAAAATAGTACTAGCCGATGAGAGTGAAACCGATGAAGCGAGAAGGGTAATTAAAGGAAAGGCCATTGCTTCTTCATCGGTCAACATGGTATTTGTGCTACCCGCGGAGTTCGAGGCTAATCAAGACAATGCAGATATCATGGAAGAATCTTGTGCTAGATTGATATTGTCACCAGAACAGGCTGTTTTTGAGAAACCCGAGGGAACAGAGAATCGGCACCTCAAGCCATTGTATGTCAAAGGATTTGTTAACGGTAAACCGATATCCAAAATGTTAGTTGATGGTGGGGCTGCAGTGAATTTAATGCCATATGCAACATTTAAGAAATTGGGAAGGAGTCCAGATGACCTCATCAAGACTAATATGGTTCTTAAAGATTTTGGTGGCAATCCTTCAGAGGCCAAAGGAGTTCTTAATGTAGAATTGACAATCGGCAGCAAGACTGTTCCTACTACATTTTTTGTCATTGATGAGAAAGGTTCATATAGCTTACTGCTTGGAAGGGATTGGATTCATGCTAATTGTTGTATTCCTTCAACCATGCATCAGAGCTTAATCCAATGGCAAGGTGACAAGATAGAGGTTGTTCCAGCCGACAGGTCAGTACATGTTGCTAATGCCGATTTATCTGTTTGGGAGATGGATGGAATTGATTGCTTATCAGGAAAAATCTGGCAAGGAGATTATCTAAAAGTGTCTGATTGTGGTATATAGCCAATTGGAGATGGAGAACCCCAGTTGTTACTTTGAGGGTGTTGTGGAGGGTTTCGATTTCTATACTAAAGATGTTGTAGATGATCTTGATGGTAAGCTTGGTCAGGGTTTCATGTCGGCCGATGATTTGGAAGAAGTTGACATTGGGTCAGGAGATAAGCCTAGACCAACATTCATCAGTAAGAATCTATCATCTGAATTCAAACTTACATTATTAAAGCTTTTGAAAGAATACAGCGATTGCTTTGCTTGGGAGTATTCTGAGATGCCAGGACTTAGCCGATCGATTGTTGAACATCGGCTTCCTATCAAGCCGGGATATCGGCCATATAAACAACCACCTATGCGATGTAAAGCCGATATGTATGATGCGATTAAAGCTGAAATTACTCGTTTATATGATGTTGGTTTTATTCGTCGATGCCGATATGCTGAGTGGGTTTCTAATATAGTTCCGGTGATTAAGAAAAATGGCAAGCTTAGGGTCAGCATCGATTTCAGAGATTTAAATAAGGCTACCCCTAAGGATGAATACCCAATGCCGATTGCCGATCAATTGGTAGATGCTGCTTCAGGGCATAAAATTATAAGTTTTATGGATGGTAATGCTGGATATAATCCGATTTTAATGGCAGAAGAAGACATTCACAAGACTGCTTTTAGGTGTCCTGGTGCAATCAGCTTGTATGAGTGGGTTGTTATGACTTTTGGATTGAAAAGTGCTGGAGCTACATATCAGAGAGCCATGAATTATATCTTTCATGATCTGATTGGTTTATTGGTTGAGATTTATATTGATGATGTAGTGGTGAAATCTAAAGAGATTATTAATCATATAGCCGATCTAAGAAAAGTATTTGAGAGAACAAGGAAATATGGCTTAAAGATGAATCCTACTAAGTGTGCTTTTGGTGTATCGGCTGGACAATTTTTGGGTTTTCTTTTACATGAGAGGGGTATTGAAGTGCCACAAAGGAGTATTAGTGCAATACAGAAAATCCAACCTCCAGAAGACAAGAAACAGTTGCAATCTTTGATCGGCAAGATAAATTTTATCAGAAGATTTATTTCTAATTTGTCTGGGAGATTAGAGCCTTTCACGCCTTTACTCAGACTTAAAGCCGATCAGGAGTTTACATGGGGGGCAGAGCAACGGAAGGCTTTGGATAGTATTAAGAAGTATTTAAGTTCTCCTCCAGTTTTAGTTTCTCCACAGAAAGGGGTGCCTTTCAAATTATACTTATCAGCCGATGAAAGGTCAATTGGCTCAATCTTGGTCCAGGAGTTTGAAGGTAAAGAAGGGATAATCTTTTATTTGAGTAGAAGACTTTTGGATGTAGAGACCAGGTATTCTTCCGTGGAGAAGTTGTGTTTATGCTTGTATTTTTCTTGTACAAAGTTGAGGCATTATTTGTTATCCAATGAATGTACTATAATATGTAAAGCCGATGTAGTCAAGTATATGCTATCGGCTCCAGTATTGAAAGGAAGGGTTGGAAAGTGGATTTATGCCTTAACAGAATTCGATCTCAAGTATGAGTCACCTAAAGCTATTAAGGGGCAAGCTATAGCCGATTTTATTGTCGAACATCGAGATGACTCGATCGGCTCAGTGGATATTGTACCTTGGACATTATTTTTTGATGGATCGGTTTGCACTCATGGTTGTGGCATCGGTTTGGTTATCATATCACCAAGAGGGGCGAGTTTTGAATTTGCTTATACTATCAAGCCATATGCTACAAATAACCAAGCTGAATACGAGGCAGTTCTCAAAGGTTTGCAACTTGAAGGAATTTGAAGCCGATGCTATTGAAGTTATGGGTGATTCATTGTTGGTGATTAGCCAGCTGGCTGGAGAGTATGAGTGCAAGAATGATGAATTGAGGGCTTATTATGAGAGGTGTCGGGAGTTAATAAATGAATTTCAGTTGGTAACATTGAGGTATGTTCCTCGGGAGCAGAATTTAGAGGCTAATGCTTTAGCTCAGGGGGCATCAGGATATAAGCCGATGGTGACAGATGTCGAGATGGGGATTGCTACAATTACAGCCGATGATTGGAGGTACGATGTGTTTTGCTATTTAAGGAATCCTTCTCAATCGGCTTCAAGGAAATTAAAGTATAAGGCTTTGAAGTATGTTTTGTTGGACGATGCATTGTATTATCGGACGATTGATGGGGTCTTGCTCAAATGTCTGAGTTCTGATCAAGCCAAAGTTGTGATGGGAGAAGTTCATGAAGGTATTTGTGGTACTCATCAATCGGCTCATAAAATGAAGTGGTTGCTTCGAAGAGTTGGGTATTTTTGGCCGACGATGTTGGAGGATTGCTTTAGATACTACAAGGGATGTCGAGATTGCCAGCAATTTGGATCAATTCAGAGAGCACCAGCATCGGCTATGAATCCAATAATCAAGCCATGGCCGTTCAGAGGCTGGGGAATTGATATGATCGGCCAGATCAATCCACCATCGAGTAAAGGACATAAGTATATATTGGTGGCAACCGATTATTTTACAAAGTGGGTGGAAGCAGTTCCATTGAAAAAAGTTGATTCTGGGGATGCAATTCAGTTCGTTAAAGAGCATATTATATACCGATTTGGTCTTCCACAAACAATCACAACTGATCAAGGATCTATTTTTGTGTCTGATGAATTTGTTCACTTTATGGACAGTATGGGGATCAGGTTGTTGAATTCTTCACCATACTATGCGCAAGCTAATGGTCAAGCGGAAGCATCTAACAAAAGCTTGATTAAGTTAATTAAGAGAAAGATTGCCGATTTTCCACGACAATGGCATAGCCGATTGGCTGAGGCATTATGGTCTTATCGGATGGCTTGTCAAGGATCAATTCAAGTTCCTCCATATAAGCTAGTTTATGGGCATGAAGCAATGTTGCCATGGGAGTATGTCATCGGCTCAAGGAGGATTGCTTTACAAGATGAATTGACAGCCGATGATTATCATAATCTTATGGTAGATGAATCAGAGGACTTGGTTCAATCCAGAATGTATGCTTTACAGAAGATAACAAAAGATAAGGAGCGTGTTGCGTGACATTATAATAAGAAGGTTGTACCGAAATCTTTTGAGGAAGGAGAATTGGTTTGGAAATTGATTCTGCCGATTGGAACTCGTGATAATAAGTTCGGCAAGAGGTCACCAAATTGGGAAGGACCTTTTCGGATTTACAAATCTGTGTCTAAGGGAGCTTACGTGCTACAAGGGCTTGATGGAGAAATATTTGGAAGAGCTCTTAATAGAAAATATTTGAAAAAGTATTACCCGTGTGTTTGGATTAATTCATGACTCGGTTGTGTTTTGCCGATGCGTGATAGCCGATGTGTTGACATCGCCTTTAGATGGTCGATATTAAGTTATATCGCCCTTAGTATGATTTCCTTCGTATAATCGGTTGTTTCATGATATTTTTCTTAGCCGATTGTAATTTTGTGATGTTTCGATCTCCATAACAAAATTAGGGGGCATACGTATATATAGTAAAATATTGGAGTTTCAAAAATACAGATATGGAAGATTCATGTTACAAGTTTTTGAATAGCCGATATTGCTTTTTGCCTGATCTGCTCTATTTCCTCTATGGCTTGGGCATCGGCTGCATCACTTCCTGGGATAACTTTCATGGACTTGTTTAGATCCGCTAAGTGTTTGATCGAAGACTTCAGCTTGGATTTTTGTTCTTCAATGGCTCTTGGCAGATCGGCAAGCTTCTGTTCTTCTAGAGATAATTCAGCGTTGCAAGCTTCTAATTTAGCTAGGAGTTCGATCTTCCTATTTTTTAACCGATCTATATTGTTTTGAATAGAACTTGGCCCAGAGACCATCTGATCAAGTTTGGATTTTTCTTGGTTTATGGATTGCCGATGAGCTTGGATGGTTGCTTCAAGGTTTTTTCGCTCTCGTCTATCAGCTATCCTTTGCCTTGATCTTTCCAGCTTGTGTCGAAATTGTTCAAGAAAGACTGCTGGAGAGATGGCTTCGGCTGCATCATCTGGAATCTGATCTTGGATATCTTCAAATCTTGCTCCGATTGGTCCACAGTTACCAACCAAAGCGTCAAGGGAACCCTCAAGCCGATGAGCTATATCTCTGAGGACAGTTTCCAAATCATCGGCTAGGGGAACAATAGTTTTGCTGGATATTTCTTCTTCTTCGTCCATGAATTGCTTGATGTCAAAAGAGAACATGTCGGCTAAGACCTGAAAGAGAAAAGGTTATCGGTCAATGAAATATTTAGAATGGCCGATTTATATTTTAAACACAAATGCTTACAGGAATAGCAGGAGTCGGCTGGTCTTCAATATGGTGACTGTCTCTAGCCGATAGAGTATGTTCACTTGATTCATGATGGATAGGAGTTGGAGAGCGAATCGGTTGTGATATAAGATGAGTTAGTACATGATAGAATGAAGATTTGAATAAAGTTTCTACAGAAGAGTTACCGATGGAGGTGGTGCAGGTTTCTTCTTGGCAGCTGATTTCTTTTTCTAACAAGGAAGAGTTAAGACTGAGATCGGTAAAGAAAGTTATGAAAGGACTAAAGAGTACAAAGTGCATACCCGAGGTTGATATGTCTTGTGGATCGGCGTTGGTGAAGTTTGCTAAGGAATAGGGATATTGATTGTTGGAGTTTCTTCTACTGTTTCACTCAGCTCGGCAGCTGCCTCATCGATGGCTTTTTCTATATCTTCTTCATCTGGATCATTGGCTGTTATGTTTTTCTGCTTTTTGGTGGCTTTCTTCTTTGTAGCCGATGGAGCGATAGCCGATGACCTGGTCCTTTTCTTCTTACCAGCTTCAGAGAGAATCGGCTCACGTGTTTGTCCATGGAGCAAGGAAGATGTCTTGGGGGCATTATAGCCGATGGTTGAAGGAGCCAATCCACCACCGTTGGGGAGAATTCCAGCAGCATAGTTGATATTGACTCCGTTTCTGCTGACATGAGGAGGAGAAGACTCTGTGGTCTGCAAACAAAAGAAGAAAAGGAGTTAAGTTATTGTCTAAAGGCAATCGGCTATCAATAAGGATATTGAAAAAAGAAGTATGTTTACCTGTGGAACCATGTCTGGAATGATGTCAGTCAGATACATGGAAGCCGATTGGTGAAAAAGATGTTTTTTCCATTCAATCCACCATTGATCAAAAGTGGAACTCCTTAGCATAGCCAATTCAATGTTTTCCAAACTTCCAAGGGGAGGTCCTTCTATGCTTAATAATCTGTCCATCATCAGAGCCGATGAGATTTCTCCTCTGGTTTGGATTTTTCCTGAGAAGTACAAACCGATTGGCATTTGCCCCATTCCTATTTGTCTGGCAGCACTCACAGGGTGATAAAATTCATAGGATATCTGGATATTCCTGCCTTGATGGATGCCGACAGGAAGAATACAGGGAGTGATAGCCGTTGTAAAGACTTCTCTGGATTTCTCAAATTTTTCAGAGTTTATTTCATCAAATCTGAAATCGGCTGGCAATTCAAAATCTGCAGAGAATTCATATGCAAACCAATTTCTAGAATCTTTTGCGAATCCATCATAGAAGTTGCCAAACCAATTGACAAAGGGTTCAGCCGAAAGCTCTGATCCAGGATATGTGGATGCTGCCTCTCCAAAGGAAATACATCTTCTGGTTGTGACTTCATCTCCTTCATCATCCTTGGTCGGCTCAACTAATGGAAAATCAGCTTCAGGAAGTGCTGATCTCTTGGCAATTTTGATTGTATGCAGATTAAGCCATAACTACAATAGCTACCAAGGTCCACCTGTGCCGATTACTGAGTTGGTAGCAAGCTTAGCCGATGCATTGCTCAAAATCTGATATAAATAACCCAAGAGGTATTTGCCTAGTGGGAATTGCTTTTTGTTGACTAGAGCTTCGGCTATATGTTGCCAGTTGGTGGTTGGACCGCAGCTTGAACCACAAAACAAAAACTTTTCTAGCCACATCAAGAGAAAGGCTGCATGTTCTTTAGGAGTGATAGGGCCAGATCCCATGTTTAAAGAGATGAATCCACTCCAGCCTCCAATGCTTCTGGTTTTGAAAGTGAACTGATTTTTGCTGTTTAAGCTGATAGGATTAGCCGATGAGGTGATGTCCAGCCCGGTTATCATGGTGATGTCCAAAAGAGTTGGAGTCATTGGTCCTTGATTGAAGAGGAAGGCATTCAAGGTGTTGGACCAGAAGTAGCTGGTAGCCGATAGCATGGGTTCGTCTTTGGCTAAATCGGCTATGGTTAGGGCTAGGCACTGAGCAATGCCGATTTCTTCCCAGTGAGTTTGTTTGCTAGCCGACATCCTCTTATACCATTCAGACCAAGTCTTGACAGCCGATGGCCAGGACTTAAAAGTGTTGCTCCAATGGTTCAAACTAGGATTGGTTAATTTAAAGGATATCCTGTTTGTCTCAGCATTGATGAAATCAATAGGGTCTCTGTTGCCGATTGGGCCTAAGAAGTATTGGTTGGGATGAGCCAAGCTTGGGATTGCGACTTGATGGGAAAGATGCTACAGGAAAGAAAGGAAAGAAGGAATAAATCGCAAAAGAAATCTAATCTATAATAAGAGATGGGATTCGGCTGATGGGGTTACCTCAGGGAACTCAATGACCGGAGCACTTGAAGGAGCGGTGGAAGTCGACATCGGCGGAGATGGAGTTGCTGCTGACGGGGGAATCGCCTGTTTGGTCGCCGGAGAATCCAATGAAGCTATTGCAAGAATTGAAGGCGATTATGGCTGAAGCGGTGAAGACGAGAGTAACGGCGTGAAAAAATTCAAGAAGTGGTTGCTATTTAAAAGATGCGAACTAACGGTTGAAACGGAAACAAAACCCTAGATCGATTCGGAGGAAGTTTGGGCAAATCCGCAACATTCCAAATATCGCGGACTTGGGGGGCATGTGTTAACGACCAAATTTGGTAAATCAAGTATTGGATTCGAAGATGGAATCGAAGCGGATTTGGAGGAAGCTGGCGGTTACCAAAACAGAGCAAGAATCGGTTGGTGACCGAATCGGCTATGGTGTGTATCGGCTGGTGACCGAGTCGGCTATCGTGTCCATCGGCTGAGACAGAGTCAGACAAGGCTAGCCGATGTAGCCGATTCCGACGAGAAGATAACAGAGTCTTTGTCGAGTTCGGTTGATGAGCTTCATAAGGATTCCCACGTACGGATTGGGTCCGAAGAAGGGAATTGTATCTATTAATTAGGATATAATGTTAGTTTCCTAATAGATATTGTCGGTTAGAGTTTGTATTAGGGAATTATCTTCAATATGAGTTGTAATAGAGATAAGAGTCGTGTCTGACAAGGACATATTGTGTAATTCTGGGTATAAATTGAACCCAGGCTTGTGTAAAAAAGAACAACAGATCAATACAACAATTTCGGCGCATCGCCACCTTTACTCTTTTACTATTTTCAACGAGTTCTTGCTTTCGAGTTAGGCTGCATCGGTTTCGATCTCCGGCGAGAGGTAAAACTTGTTATGGCGGCTTGCGCTCTCAGGATTAGTGTTTCCATCTTTATGACACTCTGATCCTGTTTGTGTGAATCGTCGAGTTATCATATATATTGTATAATCTGAATTGATATCAATATATAACTTAGATCGGTTGATGTCTGTTTCACAGAAAAGCAACCGATAGGATTATATATTGTTATTGATCTAGATTATATAATATATCTACCATCTCGAAAAGGTTTTCATTGACTTGACCATCTAGACATTATGTTTCTTTACATATTTGGTGCTGCATCAGTTAGGTTTGACCTACTAAATCATGTTTAGAACCTTAATCTCTAGCCTGTCTATGATTACTAATAGAGATAGCGTCGGGGTTTCAGCCGATCTTACCTGGTTTAATTATCTTGTTATCTTGATATATTAAATCTGCCCTTTATATCGAGATATTAACTTAGCAAAATATATTGAGCTTGTTGTCAAATCTGGTTAGGATCATCTTAACATTAGTTTGACAAGTTGTTTAATATATTTTGTTCATGATAATATCTCTGTATAAAATAGTATCGGAGTAGTAGCCGATACATGTTAGATTTACCTAATCGGCTATGCTATGAATATGTATAATCTATGCTTTATAATATATTTAGACATAAGTGATTTATACTGTCTCGGTGCCCTATCCGATCTATCCCAATCACTTGGTTTAAATATATTCTGAGACTTAGATTATATTTTGTTGATATCTACAGCCGATTGAGTAGATTTAGCTTTATCTTGCTTTATCTGTTATAGCCGATTTAATGCATCTTGCATCGGCTCAATACCCAATGATATGTCATCGGCAAACCAGCCGATCGGCTATCATTGGTGGATTTAACTGCGTTTTCTTTCTTTATTTCTTATTGGTTGCAGGATCAAACCAATTGGCATGCTTAGAACCCGAAAGAAATCTTTGGACCTGCACTGGAGTTAAGCAGATCTCCCAGGCCAGTGTGTGTTTTTTTACATCAACAGGCGCCCCGACCCCCTGCGGCTTGGATGCCACGTGCGCGGGTTAGGTGAGCGCGGCAGAACTCACCTAACCACATTTATAGCGATTCAGACGGGCGCACTACGCCACATTTAATGCGGCATGGCGCGTGCATATCCGATCCGTGACCGGTCACAGTGAGTGACCGGTCGCAAACCGGTCGGATCGCGGGTTAGGTGGTGCCAGGATGCCTGTGCACCGCACGCGCGCCAGGCGGCCTGCTGCACGCCTCGCCCCGTCCCATCAGAATGATGAGAGCCTTCTCTCTCTCGTCTCTCAGCCGGAGTTGGTCCCCAGCTCCAGTCAGATGTTTCCCGTTCCCAATGTGAGCGGGACACGGAAGTCATCCGCCATTTAATGAAGGCTGAAATGGGTGTCCCCCGGCTGGGTCGGCTGACCGAGCGAAGGCGTGCTGCGGTGTCTGTCAGAGGCTGCTTCCGACGGTAGGATAGCCCTAAATGTAAAAGAATGTTTTCTTTCTTAGACAGCTCGTGGCCCATGTGGTAGCCCCTTGCCATATAAAAGGAGGCCCAGGCCTAGGAGAGGGGGGGTTGGACTCTCTCTGGATTCCATCATACTCTCAGATCTACCAGAACACAGGAATAGGGTATTACGCTCCTTAGCGGTCCGAACCTGTCTAAATCGCCTACGTCCACGAGTTTCTCTCGCTGGGATCCCACAGATCAGGGGCGAAGAATTTCACCTTGCGCCCCCGGCCGAACCGGCAAAGGGGGACCTGCGCGGTCTCCCGGTGAGGAGCTTCACGCTCCGTCATCTGGCGCACCAGGTAGGGGTCTCCCGGTGAGGAGCTTCACGCTCCGTCATCTGGAGGGCCAGGTGGAGCGCGCCAACGCGGAAATCCTCAAGGGCCTCAAGACCAAGACCTTCAACATCCTCAAGAAGCATGGCGATTCGTGGATCGAGGAGCTGCCAGCGGTACTCTGGGCGAACCGAACCACCCCAAGCCGAGCGACAGGGGAAACGCCTTTCTTCCTCGTCTACGGCGCGGAGGCGGTCCTCCCATCCGAGCTCACCCTGAGGTCCCCTCGGGCAACCATGTATTGCGAGGCTGATCAAGATCAGCTTCGCCGAGACGACCTCGACTACCTGGAAGAGCGAAGGCGGCGCGTGGCCCTCCAAGACGCGCGCTACCAGCAAAGCCTGCGGCGCTACCATCAGCGCCATGTCTGGGACCGATCACTCTGCGTCGACGATCTCATCTTACGCCGCGTCCAAACGCGTGCAGGACTGAGCAAACTCTCACCAATGTGGGATGGTCCATACAAAGTGATCGGTGTCTCCCAGCCGGGCTCGGTTCGATTGGCCACGGGCGATGGCACAGAACTGCCTAACCCGTGGAACATCGAGCATCTTCGCCGCTTCTACCCATGAGGGGGTCGGGTGTCGTACCTCGAGCTCGGGCCAACCCCGCGTCCCCCTCGGGCACGCAGGGTTGGCCGGGGCTCCCACATGCACATACTTGTTTAATTTTTTCCTAGCATTTCAATAACAAGCATTTTCAATTTCCTAAGGACTGCGCCTGTGTTATCGTTTCCTTTTGAAAAATCTTGACTTGAGTCGGTCTGCTTGTGCTCGTCCTTGCCCTCGGCAGCCCGGGTCGTCTAAACCACCAAACGGGGCCCAGAACCGAGCCGTGCCCCGGGGCGTGGTGAACTCCGGGGGGCAATCGGCAATGGCCCACAATCGGGTCCCCATAACCCTCGGTCACCGCGCTCCCGGCCTGGTCAGTCTCGACATGCGGATCTCCCCAAGGCACTAGCTCTGACCCACGCCGCTTGAGACTGGGGCCCGAGCACGAGCCCTCGCTCAAGCCAAAGAGGCAAAGAGATCGCGACACAGACCATCCTTATCACGCGCATATAGCAAGCATAACTAACATAGAAGTTAAAATTTTGTTTGATTGCAGGTAAGATGAAGTCAGTTTATACAAGCATTGGCCCAAAGGCCTCAGAAGGTGAAGGAACCAAAAATTAAGATACGCGGGGGCCCGGGGGCTCACTCCCACACACCCGGGTCGTCGGCCTCACCGTCGTTGTCGTCGTCGGCACCATCGTCGCCGTCCTCCTCCTCAACGGAATCGAGAGCGAAGACGAGCCGAGGGGCCGTCCCCTCGAAGCCATGGACGATTTGACCGGTGGCATCCCGGACTTGGGTGCGCGCGTTGGCCTCGGTTCCGGGGGGGAATTCTTCAAGCGCCGTCCACGGGGAGAAGTCGGGGTCCCGGGCTTGGTAGCTCGCCAGCACAAGCTCCACCGCCCGCCGGGCGAGGTCCCTTGAGGAAGACTTAACCGTCTCCTCGATCTCCTCGGGGAGCCTTTCAAGGTCCCCGGCCATCTCCGAGAGGCGCTGGGCGAGGCCCCCCCGGTTGGCGGCGTACTTTGGGTGCCACCCGCGCCAGATGCCTGCCTGACGCCCGGTGCGGTCGAGGCGGGAGACGGCGTCCCGGAGCATGCCGGGCTCCACCTCGTTCGACAGCTGGAGGGCCTCAACCTCCCCGGTGGACGAGTCCAGGGCGCCCTGCAGCTCGGCGATGGTACCCTCGGTGGCTGTGAGGCGGGCGGCCAGATCGCCGTGGCCTGCGGCCGCCCCGCCGCTATGCGCCTACGCGTCCAGCTCCCTTGCCTGTGCCTCGAGTTCGGAGGCCCGCTGGTTCAGCGCGTCCCTCTCTGCGCGGGCGCCTTCTAGATTACGGCGTGCCTGCTCCTCCCACACCACCTCGCGGAGGAGCAGGCTGTCCGCCAGCCGCTGCGCCACGGCCTCGACCTCCTCGAGGGCTCGCCCCCGCTCGGCGAGCGCGTCTTCGGGGAGGCGGAGTGCGCACTCCTACTCAGCGGAGGCGGCCTCGTGCGTCGCCAGTGTCGTCTCCCATGTAGCGACGGTGGCCTCGCGTGCCGCCAGCGCCGCCTCCTTCGTGTCCAGGGCACGGGCGCGCTCCTCCAGCACCTCCAGGTCCCGGGCGCGGTGGTCAAGGGCCTCGGCCCGCCGGCGCACGGCGGCCTCTTGCACGAGCAGGCGTGAGGCCCGCCCCCCGAGCGTGGCGGAGCGCTCCTCCAGCGCCATAGTCCGGGCCTCTAGGGCCTCCTCGCGCCGGCGGATCGCCGCCTCGATCTCCACCGCCCGCCGCTCCCGGGCAGCGACGACGTCGAGAACTCCGTGGGCGGCGTCGAGCTTCTCCTCCAGCTCCGCCATCCGGCTCCCGTATTGGAGACGGAAGTCATCCCGCGCCTCGTCGAGCACGGCGGTGGCGATGAGGGCTGTCTCACGCTCCTTCTCCACTTCCCGGGCGATCTCCGCCAGGGTCCTGCGGCGAGCCTCGAGCTGCGAGGTGTGCAAGTTATGCGCCTTGCGGCCGGCCTCTACCATGGCCTCCACGGAGCGCCGTCCCTCCTCGACGCACGCCCACGCCGCGTCGATTTCTGCCCGCTCCGCCTGTAAGGCCTGCATTTGGGCGCTTAGCCCGTCCAGCACTGTGCTGTTGGCCGTAGCCAAGGCCTGCAAGAGGGGCTCTACGCTTAGCGGGGTGGCGGAAGAAAAGGGGGAAGGCCGCCCCTGTGGTGGTGAAGCCCGGCTCGGCTTGCCGGTCGGTGTGTTGGCCTCGGGGGCCTTTCCCGAGGCCGGCTCTTCCACAGCGCCCCCTGGGGCATCGGGCCCCGGGTGCGCCCCCTCGGCGTCATCACGGGCCGCCTGGGTGGCGGCCTCGGCCTCTGGCGCACCGGCGACCTCGGCCTCCAGCGCTCCGGCGGCCTCGGCCTCCGACGCGACCTGGGTGGCAGCCTCGGCCGCCGGTGCCTCGTGCGCGCGCATTGCCTCTGCCTCTCGAGTAGCCTCCTTGGCCTGGCAGACTCGGGCCGCCTCCCGAGCAGCCTCCTGAGCTACCCATAGGCGGCCTGCGGCTTCCTGCAGGTCAGCCTCCCGCCTCTGCGCCTCTGCGGTCGCTGCCTCCCCGGCCTCGTTGCCCGCGGGCCGACCGGCCTTGGAGTGACGCGTGGGGCGGGATGGGATCTCGCTGTGGCAGACGAACAATATGGAACAGAAAGCGGTAAACAAAAATAAGCCCTGGGGGTTTGGGAATGAGAGTGTGGCCACTGTGGGAGAGAGGTCGAACCTGCGGGGTGGCCGGCTGAATGACCACTTTGGGGGCGTGATGAGGCTCCCCCTGCATGGCTCGGTCTCCCCCATCTTGCGGAATCGCTTCTTCTTCCGCTCCCCGTCGGGTTGGGGTGTCGATGCGGCGTCCTTCGGGCGCCTGCCGCTGACGTGCACCACCCCGCCCCCTCGGGGAGGAGATGGAGGAGGGGTCGCCTCCTGCTTCCTCTTCCCCTTGGCGTCGGCAGGGCGGCTGCCCCCCGAACCCCCGCCGCGGGGCCCCGAAGAATGGCCCCCTCCGGGGGTAAATTGGTCCCCTCCGCGGCTAGCGCCCACGCCATCATGGCCTCGGGGGGCTCGATCCCCCGACGCCCCGACCGTCTGCATGATGGCCAGAATGTTGGCGCGCTCCGGGTCGCTGCAAAGGGGGAGGATCCCCCGAGGGATGAGGGATGACTCCACGGAGCTAAGGTTTAGCACCCGTTAGACCACCATTCTAAAGTCCTCGGGGTCCCAATCCCACTTACGCCCCTGGTGGGTCCTCAGGGGGTCCTCGGTCCCAGCGTACTCCCAGGCGCCCCGGGTGCGTCGCTGGAGCGGCACGATCCGGCGGCGGAGGTAATCGCCGAACACCATGGCCCCCGTGAGCCCCTAGGCTCGTAGGCCCGCCAGGTGGTCCAGGACGGTGTCGTAGCCATCCCCCAGATCCACCGTCTCCCTCCAGCTTGGCGCCTGCGCTGGGGGCTGGCTCGGGAGTCGGAGGCGCGCTTCGTCGGGGAGGGGGGTGTAGAACCAGTCGCTCTTCCAGTCGTCCCACTTCTTGCGAAGGACGCACGGGATGTAGCGGTTCAACACCTGCCCCCGCGGCTGGACGTAGCAGCCACCGACCACCGTCGGCGGCAATACCGGCTGCACGGTGAAGAACCACCGAAACAGCCGAAGGGATGGGCGTACCCCAAAGAACATCTCGCACAGGTGTGCGAAGATGGCCAGCGTCATCACCGCGTTGGGGGTGAGGTGCCATCTGGAGGCCGTAGAACTCCAGAACGGCCATGAAGAATGTGGAGAACGGCGGAATCAAGCCCGCCATGGTGAAGCAGAGGAAAAAGACAGACCGCTCTGGGTAGTGCGGCGCCAGGCATCCCTCACCCAGCGCGACCACCTCCCGGGTGGCAGATTCCGGCATGAACCGGCGCGGTAGACCGGCCTGCCTCTCGCTGGTGATGCAGGAAGGCGGCAGCACACTGCCGACAAGCGGCACGGAGCTCCGCGTCATGGCGCCGGCGGAGGGGGAGCTTGAGAACGAGAGCGTGTGGCGAAATGAAGGCGAGAGAAACGAGAGAGCTAGGGCACGGATGGCAGAAGCAAGGAAAAAGTGGCAAGAGGAAGGAAACGAATCCCTTCCTCGGCGCCCTTTATACCCTTGCCTCCGCCGCGCTCGGCTCCTCGTTTCCCACACCCATCTCCTTGCCCCCTCGTTTCTCGCGCCCACGCCTCCACTAACCCCACTCGCCCGCTTTCGACGCACGCGTCAGTCGTGCAACTGTAGCGATCGAGGAGGGGCAGATCATGTGCGCATTAATCGCGCTCGGTTACCGCGAAAAGCGCCATCATTACGTCCCTAGGCGAAACGGACCGACGTGTCCCGATCCGCGCGCCGCCTCGAGTAATGTTGCGGTTACAAGGAGACCGCTCATTAATGTCGACGGGCGTTTTCCTCTATTGTGCGCGGCTCACGACCGTTGGAGTCCTGCTCGCTCTCGGGGGGCCGGTCCCACTTGTCACCAGGCCCGAGGGGTGGCGTCATGCCTGGGTGCCCCCCCTCCCCCGAGTGTGGCCACCCAGGCATAACGCCGGGGGCTACTGTCGGTGACACGGGCCCGGGGGTATCGAGACCAAAGGGAAGGGCGGCCACAGGGATCCACGTGGCCCATTCCCCCGGAGGGGTCGGGCCCAAGGGTGACGTGGCGGCTACCCTCCCGGTTTTCCCCGAGGTCGGGCCGCTCCCGTTTCTCCCCCGAGACCTGGGGCGCCCCGACCCCTGCGGCTTGGATGCCACGTGTGCGGGTTAGGTGAGCGCGGCAGAACTCACCTAACCACATTTATAGCGGTTCAGACGGGCGCACTACGCCACATTTAATGCGGCGTGGCGCGTGCATATCCGGTCCGTGACCGGTCACGGTGAGTGACCGATCGCAGACCGGTCAGATTGTGGGTTAGGTGGTGCCAGGATGCCTGTGCACCGCACGCGCGCCAGGCGGCCTGCTGCATGCCTCGCCCCGTCCCATCAGAATGATGAGAGCCTTCTCTCTCTCGTCTCTCAGCCGGAGTTGGTCCCCAGCTCCAGTCAGATGTTTCCCGTTCCCAATGTGAGCGGGACACGGAAGTCATCCGCCATTTAATGAAGGCTGAAATGGGCATCCCCCGGATGGGTCGGCTGACCGAGCGAAGGTGTGCTGCGGCGTCTGTCAGAGGCTGCTTCCGACGGTAGGATAGCCCTAAATGTAAAAGAATGTTTTCTTTCTTAGGCAGCTCGTGGCCCATGTGGTAGCCTCTTGCCATATAAAAGGAGGCCCAGGCCTAGGAGAGGGGGGGTTGGACTCTCTCTGGATTCCATCATACTCTCAGATCTACCAGAACACAGGAGTAGGGTATTACGCTCCTTAGCGGCCCGAACCTATCTAAATCGCCTGCGTCCACGCGTTTTTCTCGTTGGGATCCTATAGATCAGGGGCGAAGAATTTCACCTTGCGCCCCTGGCCGAACCGGCAAAGGGGGACCTGCGCGGTCTCCCGGTGAGGAGCTTCACCCTCCGTCAGAAATATTATGTAAATTACGTGAAATAATGATTTAAATGCTTACATTTCAGAGCTCTTATATTTAATAAATTATATAGATAATACAACATGTTTGTATGAGGTTTAAGATGTAATAATTGTTAGTGAATGATAATATGATATTTTACATGTTAAGTTTTATGATGTAGTGGGTTGTAACTTTATAGAAAAATAAGATTTGTACGAAAATATAAATGTGTGGAGTGGAGAGTCTAATTATTTCTCAAACGTTTCCTTGCAATACTTGCACTTAAAGATAAACAGAAGAATCCTCCAGCACAATCATCAAGATGAACCGCGAGTAGCTTCCCGCGTGGTGGAAGATATTAATCAATGAGAATAAGCCATAATGTAATATATTTATTTATTTTTGCCTCTCTGGAGTTAGTGTTGTTGTTGCCATCGATTCCCTTGACCCAACTTCCTGCAACTGATATGTGATTTGAGTTTTTCCCTCTTCTTAATATGTTTGCTCCTCAATGTAGCATCGTGTACGTGAAATAATGTGGTGGGATAGTCTAATTATTATTATTATTATTTTGGCGGAAATGGAGTACTTTATTTTGGATCATACTCTGTCGATTCACAGTTGATGGGTCTCATCCCATCTTAAATTGCTATATATTAGATGATTCGTAATTTTAAGATGGATCTTATCCTATCTTTAAGTTGCTACGTATCGGAAAAAGGGAGTACTAATTACGAGCACATATTTGTCATCTTGAACGTTTTTTTTTGTCAATGACTAAGGAGAAAAGTCCATTTGATGTCCTCAATCTTTTCATTAAAGCCCAAATTTGTCCCTAAACTTTTCATACTGTTTGCCTTTCATCCTTTGATCAATTTAAAGTGGAAATTAGAAAAAAATAGAAAAAAAATGAAGAACGAAACAAGGACGGAGAGATGGAAATCTTACGCCTTTCAGTAGGCGAACCCTCGAGTGCAGCCCATCGATCTCCTCATCAAGATCGCCGTGCACCGGATCGATCCGCAGCTGGATCTCATCCGAGCTCGACACGTTCCTGCAATCAATACCGAAAGAACCCCGACAACCCCAAAAGTTATCAGGGACTCGATTCAATTCTCCGGAGCAAAGATGAGGAATTCGAATGGCAGTGGCGCAAAATTGGATCGAACGAAATTTGTTAGCTGGGGTGCGGATTTACCTGGATCGAAGCGGACCGGAGCCGTGCAACCGGTTCGCCTGTCGAGCACCCGAAAATTATATTATCCGATGTCATTTGTGATCACCATATGATTTTGGAAGAGTGGGATCCATACACGCATTATAGTCACTCAAGCCTCAATGTGCCCTATGATTACAACTAATCACCATTCAATATAACTAACGTAGTGCCGAATATTGAGCAAAAGAGAAATTGCTGGGACTTAGCGTGCCAGTCAACTTCAGCCTGAGACGTGCCCGTCAAACCACACGAAGGCAGCGACCAGATGTGTTACACATCTCAAGAGACTTGACAATTTGCTAAGCTCTACAACATTTTGTTTGTTCAACATCCATACACATGTCTAGATAGTTCTATAAGCTAGAACATACCAACACACTTTCATCAAAGCAAATGATATTCATAAACAAAGACTACTAATACACAAATAATTTAGAATCTAAGTCTATGATACATATGGCCGAACGGCCTTATAATTAAAGGTTCGTACGGAAGCTTATTTATCCAACACCCATAAGCAATCCGACTAAGGGTACACCCATAATGAACCATCCTGAAAGAGAACAATGAAACCCGCAGCACTCAACTATACCTACAAAACAATTTAGACAAACAATCCACAAAAGATACAAGTGTCAGTACATTAACATGTTAATGTACTGGCAAGGCAATACAATCCTACAATACAATCCTACGTACATGCAAGCTCTAAATATCAAAGAATGGCTATTTGTAGGTTCATTTGCATAAAGCTAAGTTGATTCACAATATTTCACAAACGATAACTTTGTAAACATTTGTATAATAATTATATAAAGTAAAGCATGGTTGACGGAGCGTGAAACTCCTCACCAGGAGACCGTGCAGGTCCCCATTTGCCGGTTCCGCCGGGGGCGCAAGGTAAGATTCTTAGCCCCTGATCTGAGGGATTTCAGCGAGAAAGAACGCGTGGACACAGGCGGTTTAGACAGGTTCGGGCCGCTGAGAAGCATAAAACCCTACTCCTGTGTTCTGTTAGATCTGGGAGTGTCAAAGAATCCAGAGAGTTCAGCCTCTAGAGCGAGTCAGCCAGAGTCTGATCGATCCTCCTCTTTCCTAGGCCTGGGCCTCCTTTTATATGGCAAGGGGATTCCACATGGGCCACAAGCTGTCTAAGAAAAAAACACATTCTTTTACAATTAGGGCTATCCTACTGCCGGAAGCAACCTCTGACAGACGCCGCAGCACGCCTCCGCTCAGCCAGCCGGCCCATCCGGGGGACGCCTGTTTCAACCTTCATTAAATGGCGGGCGACTTTCTCGTCTCGCCTGCGCCGGAATCTGGAATGCATCTGACCGGGACTGGCGTACCAACTCCAGGAGTCGGCACGCCAGCTCCGGCTGAGAGACGAGAGACAGAGGGCTCTCATCATTCTGACGGGACGAGGCGAGGCGTGCTGCAGGCCGCCTGGCGCCACCTAACCCGTGATCTGGCCGATCTGTGATCGGTCACTCGCTGTGACCGGTCACGGACCGGATAGGCATGCGCCACGTCGCATTAAATGCGGCGTAGTGCGCTCATCTGAACCGCCATAAATGCGGTTAGGTGAGCTCTGCCACGCTCACCTAACCTGCACGCGTGGCACCAAAACCATAGGGGGTCGGGGCGCCCCAGCCCTCGGGGCAAAATCGAGAGCGGCCCGACCCTGGGGGGAGACCAAGAGGGCAGCCACCACGCCACCCTCGGGCCCGACCTCTCCGGGGGAACGGGCCACGTGGATCACTGTGGCCGCCCTTCCCTTTGGTCTCGACACCCCCAGTCTCATGTCACCGACAGTAGCCCCCGGCGTTACGCCTGGGTGACCACACACCGGGGGGGCGCCCAGGCTTGACGCCACCCCTCGGGCCTGATGACAGGTGGGACCGGCCCCAAAGGCGGGCAGGACTCCTACGGTCGCGAGCCGCGCTTATCGGCGTGGAACGCCAACCGACATTAATGAGCGGTCTCTTTGTAACCGCAACATTACTCGAGGCGACGCGCGGATCGGGACACGTCGGTCCGTTTCGCCTGGGGATGTGATGATGGCGCTTTTTGCGGTAACCGAGCGCGATTAATGCGCACACGATCTGCCCCTCCTCAACCGCCATGGCCGCACGACTACCGTGCGCGCCGCAAGCGGGCGAGTGGGGTTAGTGGAGGCGTGGGCGCGAGAAATGAGGGGGCAAGATAGTGGGCGTGGGAAACGAGGAGCCGGACACGGCATAGGCAAGGGTATAAAAGGCGCCGAGGAAGGGATTCGCTTCCTTCCTCTCGCCACTTTTTCCTTGCCTCTGCCATCCGCGCTCTAGCTCTTCGTTTCTCTCACCCTACTCTCGCCACACGCACTCACTCTCAAGCTCCCCCTCCGTCGGCGCCATGGCGCGGAGCTCCGCACCGCTCGACGGCAGCGTGCTGCCGCCTTCTCGCATCACCAGCGAAAGGCAGGCTGGGCTGCCGCGCCGGTTCATGCCGGAATCTGCCACCGGCTGGGAGGTGGTCACGCTGGGCGAGGGACACCCGGCGCTGCACTACCCGGGGTGGTCCGTTTTCTTTCTTTCCTTCACCATGGCGGGCCTGATCCCGCCATTCTCCGCATTTTTTATGGATGTTCTGGAGTTCTATGATCTCCAGATGGCGCACCTCACCCCCAATGCGGTGATGACGTTGGCCATCTTCGCACACCTATGCGAGATGTTCATCGGGGTGCGCCCATCCCTTCGGCTGTTTCGGTGGTTCTTCACCGTGCAGCCGATATCGCCGGCGACGGTGGTCAGTGGCTGCTACTCCCAGCCGCGGGGGCAGGGGCTGAACCGCTATATCCCATGCGTCCTTCGCAAGAAGTGGGACGACTGAAAGAGCGATTGGTTCTACACCCCCCTCGCCGACGAAACACGCCTCCGACTCTCGAGCCAGCCCCTAGCACAGGCGCCTAGCTGACGGGCGACCGTGGATCTGGGGGACGGCTACAACGCCTTCCTGGACTGCCTGGCGGGCCTGCGAACCCAGGGGCTCACAGGGGCCATGGTGTTCGGCGACTACCTCCGCCGCCGGATCGCGCCGCTCCAGCGGCGTGCCCGGGACGCCTGGGAGTACACCGGGACCGAGGACCTCCTTAGGACCCACCAGGGGCGCAAGTGGGACTGGGACCCCGAGGATTTTAGGATGCTGGTCCAACGGGTGCTAAACCTTAACTCCGTGGAATCATCCCTCATCCCTCAAGGAATCCTACCCCTCTGCTGCGACCCGGAGCGCGCCAACATCCTGGCCATTATGCAGGTGGTCGGGGCGTCAGGGGAGCAGGCCCCCCAAGGCCATGATGGCGCGGGCAGCAGCCGCAGAGGGGATCAATCTACCCCCGGAGGGGGCCATGCTTCTGGGCCCCGCGGCGGGGGCCCGGGGGGCAGCCGCCCTGCCGACGCCAAGGGGAAGAGGAAGCAGGTGGCGATCCCTCCTTCATCTCCTCCTCGAGGGGGTGGGGCGGTGTGCGTCAGCAGCAGGCGCCCGGAGGGCGCCGCACCGACGCCCCAGCCCGAGGGGAAGTGGAAAAAGAAGCGGCTCCACAAGATGGGGGAGACCGAGCCGTGCAGGGGGAGCCTCATCACGCCCCCGAAGTGGTTGTTCAGCCGACCACCCCGCAGGTTCGATCCCTCACCCACAGCGGCCGCATTCTTACTCCCAACGCCCAAGGCAAGTTTTTACTTACGTCTTTCCGTTTCTGGTTTTTCTTCTGCCTCAGCGAGATTCCGTCCCGCCCCACGCGCCACCCCAAGACCGGCCGGCCCGAGGCCGTGGAGACAGCGACCGCGGAGGCCCGGAGGCGGGAGGCCGATCTGCAGGAGGCTGCAGGCCGTCTCCGGGAAGCCCAAGAGGCTGCCCAGGAGGCCACCCGGGAGGAGGCCCAGGTCCGCCGGGCCAAGGAGGCTGCCCGGGAGGCAGAGGCGGGGCGCGCGCACGAGGCGCGGGCGGCCGAGGCTGCCACCCAGGTCCNCGACCGTGCCCGAGGCAGAGGCCACCCCCGAGGCCGCCCGCGACGATGCCGAGGGGAAGCACCCGGGGCCCGACGCCCCGGGCGGCGCTCCGGACGAGCCGGCTTCGGGAGAGGCCCCCGAGGCCAGCGCGCCGATCGATGAGCCGAGCCGCGCTGCACCACCACCGAGGTGGCCCTCCCCTCTTCCTTCCGCCGCCCCACTGAGCGCGGAACCCCTCCTGCAGGCCCTGGCCACAGCAAACAGCACGGTGCTGGACGAGATAAGCGCCCAGATGGAGGCCCTGCAGACGGAGCGGGCGGAGATCGACGCGGCGTGGGCGCACGTCGAGGAGGGGCGGCGCTCCGTGGAGGCCATGGTGGAGGCGGGCCGTAAGGCGCACCACCTGCACACCTCGCAGCTCGAGGCTCGTCGTAGGAGCCTGGCGGAGATCGCCAGGGAGGTGGAGGAGAAGCGGGAGGCTGCCCTCATCGCCACCGCCGTGCTCGACAGGGTGCGGGACGACCTCCGCCTCCAATACAGGACCCGGGTGGTGGAGTTGGAGGGGAAGCTCGACGCCGCCCGGGGAGTTCTCGACGCCACCGCTGCCCGGGAGCGGCGAGCGGCGAAGATCGAGGCGGCGACCCGCCAGCGCGAGGAGGCCCTTGAGGCCCACACCAAGGCGCTGGAGGAGCGGCTCACCGCGTTCGAGGGGCGGGCCTCGCGCTTGCTCGCGCAGGAGGCCGCCGTGCGCCGGCGGGCCGAAGCCCTCGACCTCCGCGCCCGGGAGCTGGAGGCGCTGGAGGAGCGCGCCCGCGCCCTGGACGCGAAGGAGGCGGCGTTGGCGGACCGCGAGGCCGCCGCCGTCACACGGGAGGCGACGCTGGCGGCGCACGAGGCCGCCTCCGCCGAGCAGGAGTCCGCACTCCGCCTCCGCGAAGACGCGCTCGCCGAGCGGGGGCGAGCCCTCGAGGAGGCCGAGGCCGCGGCGCAGCGGCTGGCGGACAGCCTGTTCCTCCGCGAGGCGGCGCGGGAGGAGCAGGCGCGCCGCAATCTGGAGAGCGCCCGCGCCGAGAGGGACGCACTGAACCAGCGGGCCTCTAAACTCGAGGCGCGGGCGAAGGAGCTGGACGCGCAAGCGCGCAGCGGCGGGGCGGCCGCGGGCGACGGCGATCTGGCCGCCCGCCTCGCAGCCGCCGAGCACACCATCGCCGAGCTGCAGGGCGCCCTGGACTCGTCCGCCGGGGAGGTTGAGGCCCTCTGGCTGGCAAACGAGGTGGGGCCCAGCATGCTTCGGGATGCCGTCTCTCGCCTCGACCGCGCCGGGCGGCAGGCGGGCATCTGGGGCGGGCGGTACGCGAAGTACGCCACCAACCAGGGGGGCCTCGCCCAGCGCCTCTCGGAGATGGCCGGGGCCCTTGAGAGGCTCCCTGAGGAGCTCGAGGAGACGATCAATTCTTCCTCAAGGGACCTCGCCCGGTGAGCGGTGGAGCTCGTGTTGGCAAGCTACCAAGCCCGAAACCCCGACTTCTCCCTGTGGATGGCGCTGGAGGAGTTCCCTCCTGGGACCGAGGACGGCGCGCGCGCGCAAGTCCGGGACGCCGCCGACCACATCGTCCACGGCTTCGAGGGGACGGCCCCTTGGCTCGTTTTCGCCCTCGACTCCGACGAGGAGGAGGGCGGCGACGACGGCGCGGACGACAGCGATGGCAAGGCCGGCGACCCGGGCGCATCGGAGTGAGCCCCCGGGCCCCCGTGTATCTTAATAATAATAATTTTTTCATCTTCTGAGGCCTTTGAGCCTATGCTTGTACAGACTGGTTTTACCTGCAATCAAATAGGATTTTAATTTCTATGTCAGTTATATTTGCTATATGCATGTGATAAGGATGGTCTGTGTCGCGATCCTTCTGTGTCTTGGCTTCAGCGAGGGCTCGTGCCCGGGCCCCAGCCTCAAGCGGCGTGGGTTAGAGCTAGTGCCTGGGGAGATCCGCATGTCGAGACTGGCCAGGCCGGGAGCACGGTGACCGAGGGTTAGGGGGACCCGATTGTGGGCCATTGCCGATTCCCCCCCGGAGTTCACCGCGCCCCGGGGCACGGCTTGATTCTGGGCCCCGTTTGGTGATTTTAGACGACCCGGGCCACCAAGGGCAAGGTCGAGCACGAGCAGACTGATTCAAGTCAAGACTTTTCAAAAGGAAACGATAACACAGACACGATCCTTAGGAAATTGAAAATGCTTGTTATTGAAATGCTGAAAATGAATTAAACAAGTATGTGCATGTGGGAGCCCCCGGCCAACCTGCGTGCCCGAGGGGGGCGCGGGGTTGGCCTGAGCCCGAGGTACGACACCCGACCCCCTTATGGGTAGAAGCGGCGAATATGCTCGATGTTCCACGGGTTAGGCAGCTCTGTGCCGTCGCCCATGGCCAATCGAACCGAGCCCGGCCGGGGGACGCCGATCACTCGATACGGACCCTCCCACATTGGTGAGAGTTTGCTCAGTCCAGCACGCGTTTGGACGCGGCGTAGGACGAGGTCGTCGACGCAGAGTGATCGGACCTGGATGTGGCGCTAATGGTAGCGCCGCAGGCTCTGCTGGTAGCACGCGGCTTGGAGGGCCACGCGCCGCCTTCGCTCTTCCAGGTAGTCGAGGTCGTCTCGGCGAAGCTGATCTTGATCAGCCTCGCAATACATGGTGGCCCGAGGGGACCTCAGGGTGAGCTCGGATGGGAGGACCGCCTCCGCGCCGTAGACGAGGAAGAAAGGCGTTTCCTCGGTCGCTCGGCTTGGAGTGGTTCGGTTCGCCCAGAGCACCGCTGGCAGCTCCTCGATCCATGAGTCGCCGTGCTTCTTGAGGATGTTGAAGGTCTTGGTCTTGAGGCCCTAGAGGATTTCCGCATTGGTGCGCTTAGGGGTGGATAACGAGCCGGCTCGGCTCGGCTCGGCTCGGCTCGGTCTAGCTCGTTAAGATAACGAGCTGGCTCGGCTCGGCTCGTTATCCAAACGAGCTAAAAACCCAGCTCGGCTCGACTCATTCAAAAGCTCGAGCTGGCTCGTTTGGCTCGTGAGCCAATGCATCCAAAGTTCCAAACAGACATTCACATGAATCACATCCAAATTTTTGCCTGATCCAATCATCCAAACACTGAAACACTGCAGCATACATATCCAGCATAAATCACAGATTCACATAATCACAGTGCAATTTCACAAACACTGCAGCATCCAAACACTGCAGCATATTATCACTTTATCAGCATAATCAGTTATTCAGTTAATCACAGATTCACAGTGCAATTTCACAAAACACAGCAGCCCCAGCATGCCAGCAGCCCAGCATGGCAGCATCCAAACTCCAAAGTTCCAAACACTGCAGCCTGCAGGTCTGCACTTTTCATATGTAGCTAAAATGCAACAAAACATATCCAGCATATAGCATCCATTAACATTAACAGGTTTAGGCTTTAGCTACATATATGTTACCTCTGCAGCATATCCACTTATCCAGGCATCCAACATATCCAGCATATTGACACTGCAGCATATCCAGCATAAATCCAAACATTCAGATTTTGTTTTATCTCAGCCAAATTGCACATCCAAAAGAGCAGCCAAATTGTACATCCAAATTGCACATCCAAATTGCACATCCAAATTTACCATAATTGCACATAAACACAAGTTCAGCAGCAACATAAATGTCAATTTGTCATCCATACCCCAGCATATCACCAAATGTCATCAAATGTCAATAATCCATACCCCAGCATATCACCAAATGTCAATTTGTCATCTAGCAGGACCAGCACAATTGCACACAAACAATCCTTCCCTTGTAGCCTGCAGGTAGTATGTCTGTATGTGCCAAATTTTTCCAAATCAATCAGCATTACCAACTTTTTCAAAGCAATTGTATAAAAGGCCAATGGCTGCATGTGCAATACATACAAGAAAGCTTTGTGCAATAAAAAACAAATGCATTTACTTACTAGTTGCTTGCCACATTGCAAGTGCGAAACTCCACTATTTCAATGTCATCATCTCCATCTTCTCCCTGTCAAAACAGTCCAAAGTGAGCAGTTTATTCAAAGAATTGACCAAAATAAAAGGCAAAAATAATCATTACATTACATACCACAAAAATAGGTGCACTATTGGTATTTTGAGAGGCTCTTATCCAGCTTGATGCACAAATCAAAGCCTGAACCGTTTCTGGCTTCAAAGAACTCCTATAGTCATCAAGAATTCTTCCCCCAGTGCTAAAAGTGGACTCTGATGACACACTGCTAGCTGGAATAGCTAAGAACCTCTTTGCCATGTTGGACACAACAGGAAACCTATGAGCATTTACCTTCCAATAATTAAGTAAGTTGAATGTGTTATCATCGATGGACACATTTGGTTCATCTAGATAGATGAGTAACTCAGACTTTGAGGATTCTGTAGCATTTGATTGCAAAAAGGACTGGAATCCACTTGGAATAATTGAAGCCAATGAGGTGGTTGTATCCCTTGAGGATGAGGCCGAGTGAGCATTGTGTGGGCTGTTTCCATCTTGGTTGTGGCGATATATCGTCTCATACTTGTTGTAGAGTTTTTCCAACTCAGAAGTTATGGTAGCAACCTCTGTTGCACACCTTGTCTCATCATAAAATTCACTAAAGCACCATTTAATGTACCTCATTTTGAACCTAGGGTCAAGGATTGTAGCAATAACCATGATATTGTTTGTGTTCTCCCAATATTTATTGAATTTGTCCAACATTGCATCAGCCATAGTCACCAATAATACATCATTAGGATCAGCTTGTGACAGTGCAGCTTGTGCTTGTGTTTTTGCAGTTAATATTGCAATCTTAACTTTTGCTATGTATGGATAAAAAACATTGGCAGTGGGGTAGGTTGACCCTGAAAATGCAGTGGTTGCACCAGCCATTGTTCCCAAGATTGGCTGAATTTTCTCAAACAAATCCCATTCAAATTGATTAGGTAGCCACTCATAGTTGTTGTCTACTTCAGCATAATAAACAAATGCATTTCTATACTCAATGCCTGTCTCTAGCATCCGATAGGTTGAACTCCACCTTGTTTTAACATCAAGAGACAACCCTCTTCCAACTTTAATAGAATAAGTGTTGCACACTCCCACAAATTTGTACATACGGGCTGGGGACCTCTTAAAGTACTTCACAGTGTTCCTAAGATTGCTTATCAAAGGTTGAATTGGTTGCAGGCCATCATTAACAACCAAATTGACTATGTGGGCAGCACAACGAACATGAAAATAATCTGTATCAAA
>BDMV01000007.1:45527673-45541917 GCA_008326285.1 Oryza officinalis
ACCTTTTTATTATAATGACGGGCCACTCTATCTTTATCACGCTTGATTTTCTCCAAGGCCCGTAATCGAACATGTGCCAAATCGTCCAATTCATCAACCATAAGATTATGGTACTCATCGGCTGTCAAGTCGTCTTGCAAAGCAATCCTTCTTGAGCCGATGGCGGTTTCCCACGGCAGTACAGCTTCATGCCCATAGACCAGCTGATAGGGAGGCACTTGGATTGCACCATGGCAAGCCATCCGATACGCCCAAAGGGAATCGGCCAGCGTTGTATGCCATTGTCTTGGCTGTTCGTCAATTTTCCTCTTGATTAATTTGATCAAAGACTTGTTGGAAGCCTCTGCCTGCCCATTAGCCTGCGCGTAGTAAGGAGAAGAATTGAGTAATCTGATGCCCATACTGTCAGCAAATTGGACGAACTCATCGGACACGAAGATCGATCCCTGATCTGTGGTTATTGTCTGAGGTAACCCAAACCGATATATTATATGCTCCTTGACGAACTGAATAGCATCTTTGGAATCAACCTTCTTGAGAGGAACGGCCTCAACCCACTTTGTGAAGTAATCTGTAGACACTAATATATACTTGTGCCCCTTACTAGATGGTGGGTTAATCTGGCCGATCATATCTATTCCCCATCCTCGAAACGGCCACGGCTTTATGATTGGATGCATAGCCGATGCCGGTGCTCTCTGAATCACTCCAAATTTCTGACAATCCTGACATCCTTTATAATACTTGAAGCAATCTTCTAGCATGGTTGGCCAAAAGTATCCGACGCGCTTCATCAGCCATTTCATTTTATGGGCCGATTGATGGGTGCCACAAATCCCTTCATGTACTTCGCCCATAACGGTCTTAGCCTCCTCAGGACCTAGGCATTTGAGTAGGACACCATCCACCGTCCGATAATATAGGTTATCGTCCAGTAAAACATAGTGTAACGCTTTATATTTCATTCTGCGTGACGCCGATTGGGAAGGGTTTCTCAAATACTCAATGATGTCAAACCTCCAATCATCGGCGTGCACGAGGGCAACCTGAATTGGAATGTCTTTAGCCATCGGCCTGTACCCCGATGCCCCCTGAGCTAAATCATTGGCTTCGAAATTCTGCTTCCTGGGTATGTGCCTCATCGTTACGATCCGGAAACCGTGTAACAACTCTGTGCATTCTTCATTATAGAATTTGAGAATATCATCTCTGCACTCATACTCCCCAGAAAGTTGATTAATTACTAGCTGTGAATCACCAATGATTTCCACGGCATCGGCCTCGACTTCTTGTAACAACTGCAAGCCTTTGAGCACCGCCTCATATTCTGCTTGATTGTTGGTATAATAAGGCTTGATAGTGAATGCGAACTCGAAACTTGCCCCCCGAGGGGAGATGATGACTAGGCCGATACCGCAACCGTGTCTGCAGACGGATCCATCGAAATATAACGTCCATGGTACAATGTCTGCATATGCAACTGAGTCATCTCTATGTTGAACGATGAAATCGGCCAGGGCTTGTCCTTTGATCGCTTTGGCCGATTCATATCGAAGATCAAACTCCGTTAAAGCAAAGATCCACTTCCCAACTCGTCCTTTCAACACAGGGGCCGATAGCATGTATTTCATCACATCGGCCTTGCTCACCACTATGCACTCGTTGGAAAGCAGGTAATGCCTCAATTTAGTACATGAAAAATATAGACAAAGGCATAATTTCTCCACTGGCGTGTACCTTGTTTCCGCATCTAACATTCTCCTGCTGAGATAAAAAATAGCTCTTTCCTTGCCGTTAACGTCTTGAACCAGGACTGAGCCGATGGATTTCTCATCGGCTGACAAGTACAATTTGAATGGGATTCCTTTCTGTGGAGGGATTAAGACCGGCGGAGAAGTTAAATATTCTTTGATATCGTCTAGCGCTTTCTGTTGCTTGTCACCCCATATAAACTCTTCGTCGTCCTTTATCTTTAACAGCGGAGTGAATGGCTCTATACGACCCGACAAATTTGATATAAAACGCCGGACGAAGTTGATCTTGCCAAGCAGAGACTGTAACTTGGTCTTGTTTTCTGGAGGCTTGATTTTCTTGATGGCATCGATGTTCTTCTGTGTGATTTCAATCCCCCTCTCATGGACCAAGAAACCCAAAAACTGACCGGCCGATACGCCGAAGGCACATTTATTAGGGTTCAACTTCAAACCATATTTCCTCGCCCTTTCTAGTACCTTGCGTAAGTCGGCCAAGTGCATATCATGTTCCCTTGACTTTACGACGACATCGTCTATATAGACTTCAATCAGAGAGCCGATAAGATCATGAAAAATATAGTTCATAGCCCTCTGATACGTAGCCCCAGCATTCTTCAAACCAAATGTCATGACGACCCATTCATATAGGCCGATTGCCCCTGGGCACCTGAAGGCTGTCTTGTGAATATCCTCTTTAGCCATAAAGATCTGATTGTAGCCCGCATTGCCGTCCATGAAACTGATGATCTTATGCCCAGAAGCGGCGTCAACGAGCAAATCGGCCAACGGCATAGGGTACTCATCTTTGGGCGTCGCCTTATTTAGATCTCTGAAATCGATGCATACCCTTAGCTTGCCGTTCTTTTTCAACACCGGAACTATGTTGGAGACCCACTCCGCGTATCGGCAGGGCCTGATAAAGTTGGCGTCGTAAAGTCTTGTGATCTCTGCTTTTATGGCTTCGTGCATATCGGCCTTAAACCTCCGAGGAGCTTGCTTAAAAGGCCGATAGCCTTGTTTGATTGGTAGCCGATGTTCTACGATCGATCGGCTTAATCCAGGCATCTCATGGTATTCCCATGCAAAACAATCTCTGAATTCTTTCAAAAGATCTATCAAATTATTCTTATATTCCTTTGGCAAATTAGTGCTTACATACGTCGGCCTAGGCCTATCACCTATCCCTATGTCAATTTCTTCCAACTCATCGGCCGACGTGAAACCTTGTCCTAACTTGCCGTCTAACTCATCCACCGCATCATCTGTGTAGAGGTCATTATCAACGGCGGATGGTGCATCTTCGCTAAAGTAACCGCTGGTCTTGATCTTCAATTGCCTCGATATCGCAATCGGTTACCTTGAGGAAATCGGCGTCCCAGACTCGCCCGGACAAGCAATCGATTCCCTCCATCTCCCAAACTGCGAGATCGGCATTGGCGACATGTACTGACCGATCGGCCTGCACGATCTCGACTTGGTCCCCTTGCCATTGCATGAGGCATTGGTGCATTGTTGAAGGGACACAGCAATTAGCATGGATCCAATCTCGTCCCAACAACAAGCTGTAGGAACCCTTTCCATCGAAGACGAAGAAGGTGGTGGGAATTGTTTTACTGCCCACGGTGAGTTCCACGTTCAGGACCCCCTTCGCCTCGGATGCGTTGCCACCGAAGTCTTTTAATACCATATTTGTCTTGATAAGATCCTCAGGTACTTTTCCAAGCTTCCTGAAGGTTGTGTATGGCATTAAATTGACTGCTGCGCCGCCATCGACCAGCATCTTCGTCATCGGCCGCCCGTTGATGAATCCTTTGATGTACAACGGCCGAAGATGTCTATAGCTGGCGTCAACTGGCTTGTCGAAGGTGGCTTGGTCCGGTGACAACCGTAGTCTGGCTGAACTTTGTTCCTCATCAGCCATCGCTTCATCGGCCGCCTGCACACTGTATTCTGCCGGCAATATAAACACCATGTTGACCGGCGCCGATGCCGTTTTCTTACCTTTTGGAGCTGAGCTGCCCTGAGCTGTATTGGAGGTGCCCTCATCGGCCCTGGCCACCGTGGACTTTATTCTCCATTCTTTTCTGGTCTTGGTTGGCCGATGGGGTATTTCAGCTTGTTGTTCTTGGATTTGCTCTTTCCTCCTCAGCCTCTGAACCCGCCGTTTCTGCGTCTTGGTGAATACATCACTTGGGCACCATTGGGGGTTCTGGACTTGCTCCTCATCTTCACTGTGCTGATCTTGATGCATCGGCCCCAGCCTTTCATACACAGATTTCCGTTGCTTGGCCGGCCGATGCGTTTGTCTGCTTGAGTTGCCCTGATACGAATCTTCTGTACCACTGCATGCAGGGCACTCCTGGATAGATGGCAACCTCATCCCTTCATTCCAGCAGAAGCGAAAAAACTCGCACTCCCAGTGTGGGTCGTAGGAGTTGTCTTGATCGGCTTGGTCTTGAGCTTGTTCTTCCCGCCTCCGCTGATATTTTCTGATCAATCCCTCAGAGGTCTGATGAGGTCGCTTGCTAGTCCGATGACCACCGCCATCGGCCCTGTCCGCCCGCACCATGTTGACTGGGAACGGGTGGCCTTCAATCTTCATCGGCCGCTTGGCATCATCGATCTTAATTCTGCCCTGCTCAATGGCCGATTGAATTTGTTGCCGGAAGATCTTGCATTCATTCGTATGGTGTGAATAGGAATTGTGCCACTTGCAATATCTCCTCTTCTTGATGTCTTCGGCCGATGGCAATACGTGACCTACTGGCAGCTGAATCTGCTTTTCTTGCAACAGCAGGTCAAATATCTTGTCAGCCTTGTTGATGTCGAAATCATATTTATCCTCTTTATCTCCTTTCTTGGCCCACTGGCAGGTTGTTGATTTCTTCATCCGGGCCCACTCGGCTAGGTCGACATCGGCGTCTTCATCGTCTTCATCGTCGGAGGCGTACTGATACACCGTGTTAACCCTTTTTGCGAACTTCTTCGCCTCCTGGAATCGCTGCTCGTGGGCCGATACGCGTTGTGCCAGCTGAGCGAGGCTGTCAAATTCCTGAGAGGAGAATCTCTCGTGTATCGGCCCTAGCAACCCCTGGAATGCCAGGTCGGCTAACTGGGAATCGGTCAGACTGAGACTATAACATCTGTTGCGTATATCTCTGAATCTTTGTATGTACTCAGGGACCGATTCATCCATTCGCTGCCTAATGGCAGTCAGATCGGACAGCTTCATCTCTTGTACACCATTGTAGAAATAGCTATGAAACTGCTTCTCCAGATCTATCCATCCTCTGATGGAATTGCAGGGCAAGGAAGAGAACCATGTGAAGGCAGACCCTGACAAGGACAGAAGGAAAAACCTCACCCTCAATGCCTCGACAGCCGATGCCTCCCCGCACTGCGCTAAGAATCGGCTGACGTGCTCATATGTCGAGACATTGTCTTGTCCCGAGAACTTGGAGAAATCCGGGATCTTGTATCGGCCCGGCAATGGAACCCTGTCAAATTCCTCGGGATACGGGTGCCGATACACTGTAGAGTTTTCTTTGGGCTTCAAGCCGAATTGATCTCGCATCACTTCGGCTATCATGTCAGCCCAGTATCCTGCAGGCCGATGCGGGAGGTCCTGCTGGTAGGATTGTTGGAGGCCCTCTGCTTGGTAGTGCCTGGGGGAGTACGGTTGATAGTGGTGATCCAGGTTCTGCGCGCCACACTGCCCTGCGGTGTGCTGCTGAAAGCCTTGCGGCACGTTGTATGCAGCTTGAAGCGGAGGATTGTTGACTGCCGGGGCTTGCGGTTGTCCGGCCGATGGCTGATGGACAGGAACTTGCTGCATCGGCTCAACCACCGGTTGCTTCCCCTTGGTCCATTGAGCGTACTGCTCCTCCGTGATGTGCTGAGGGCTTCCTCCCGCCTGCTTGGTGAGGACCAGCGGTAGGGTCGTTGTTGGTTGCGCCGATGGAGGTGGCATCGGCGTTGTCGGCTGAGCCGTGCTCAGGTCGTTCCTCAAAGTCCGATAAGCAGGGAACTTATTTTCTGGCAGGTAAATCGGGCCCTGAGGCTTGTACTGATGGATTGAACCATCCAGGATCGACTTGACCGTATTGGTCAACGTGTTCACCAGGATCCCCGACTGGTTGACTAGCGCAGAGTGAACTGCGGAGTCGATTCGGTCCTGCAACGTCGGCGCTGCAGTGTCTTCAGTTTTGACGGCTTGATCGTGCGCCGCCGCCGACGTTCCAGCTCCATCTCCAGAACTCGGCATGACCACCTTGGACTTTTGAATCAAGGTGCCCTGCCGAGTCATGGAATATGTCTGCAGGTACATATTCCGGAACTGCGCGACCAGACTGTCCATCTCAGCTTTTTGTTCTGCGCTAAGCTGGTCGGCGGTCACCGGAATGACGTTCTCCTCGACGATCTCGGCCTGCTTCGACATCTCGAGGTGTTCTTGTTGCTGGTGAGAATCTTGAATCTTGAGGTCCCACTGGGCGTGCCAAAAGCGTGTTGGCGCAGAATTTCGACCCGTCCAGCAACCAAACGGGTTCCGCGTTACCACGGCGGCCTGGGAGATCTGCTTAGCTCCAGTGCAGGTCCAAATGGCTTGCCTAGTCGTAAGTAGAGCGTGCCAGTTGATTTGATCTGCAATCAACAAGAAACAAGCGAACCGAGTCAGAAAACAATGGCCGATCGGTCAACAGACCGATGACACATTGTCATAGCCCAGCCGATAGGGCAAAGCTGTATCGGCTCACTTAGAAAATATGTAAGACATGAATCTAATCTTATCGGCCTTCATTGACATGTAGGCTTCAACTAATAATATTGGCCGATAAGAATGACTAAGACAACTACACCAGCTAGTACTCTAGTGCAACCTTATATAAGCCAATCGGCCAGTATAAATACATCAACCAGAAAGAGATCTTAAGATTACTTCATGATCAACACATTTATACTCATCGATCCGCACATATAAGCGGCAAACATATGCAAGTAATATAAAGCAATTACATATGCTAGGTAAGACCGGCTAAAATCCCGGTACTATCCTTAATTACAACCGAAAACAGGCTTTGTGTTAGATCTCAAAACAGGACTAAGGTCGATAGCAACTCAGAGTATGAATTGAGACTTAACACAAAGAAAATCAGGCCGTCGATTGCTTTTGGGGATGACAGATGCATTGAATAATCTAGCCAAGCATGAGAATTAAACCATTGTCGGCAATAAACCCTAAAACGAGTAAACCGCTGGCAAGGCTTAATCGAGACACTCGTCAAAATTATCCAAGACATGATAATCGACGATCACATCATCGAGGCTTAACGTGTCTAAAGCGACACGCTAGCCCCGACGATGCAGATCGTCGGGAACGAGTTCTTACCTCTGCTCGGAGGAAGCAAGAACTCGCTGAAGAAGACCTCTTGCGAGGGTTGGCGATGCGCCGAAAGTAGATTGAACTGGTTTTTTGTGATTGATTCGAGAGAGCTTTCCTGTACAAACTATCGGGATATTTATACCCGAGGTTACAACAGAACCCTTGTAGGGCACGATCTTATCTACAACTAACAAACAAGTCTTTGCGGCAGACTCTAGCCACAGATTAGATCTAAACTACCTAATTTACAAGATACAATTGCCCAAAACCGAGCTTTATCTCTATTCGGCAACTTCCTTGAAGCTTACTTCGAGCCCAGACCAAGCCCACGTTGACACTGTCAACTCACAACCCGTATCGGCCCGTGACCAAACCAAATCCGTATCGGCCGATATGCCCTTTATAGCAACACTCCCCAAGTCCGATACAGTTACCGAGTCCGATACAAAGCTTGGTCCGATTCCAACTCAATCCTTCTTCTCTGCTTCGGTTTCCTCTTTCCTTCCGAGTCAATTACCAAAATCCGTCGTCAACACCTTCATGGTTGGGAACGAGCCTGTGTGACTCAGGGTGTCGATTGACACTAAGGTGTGGGCCGAGAGGGCTGAGGTAGAGTGGGTAAGATGGCCGAGTAGTGCTGAGATGGCACGATATTCATATTATGACTTACTACCGTGACAGGTTGTTGCAAAGCAACCTGTGGAATGGAGTGAGGCGTGAGCCTTACTTCGAAACTAAAAATTGACAAACTAGAGGTTTACAACTAAATTGTTTAAAAACTTTGGATTTTCAAATAAAACCGTTTCACCCCTTGTTATTAGCCTTGCATGTCATATTTTCCCCGGGTTTGCTGAGTACACTGAATACTCACCCTTGCTATTATTATTATTTATAGAGTTAGAAGGAGAATACCCCGACTCTTCAGTCGAGGCCTATTTTCAGGAGCAGGCCGAGTATGATTTCTCCGGGTTTCAAGCCTAGTTTTCAAACCTAGCCTGTGGATTTATGGTTGTCGTTCTACTTCTAGTGCTTCACTTCCATGTCGCCCTCCACTACCAGTCTGGGGTTTGTCCACGACGGTAGTAATTTGAGACCTCCACTACTGTTGTATTAAAAGCTTTGTATTTCTGGATTCCACTATTATTCTGTGAGTACCAGCTTGTGTATCCTAGGACTGGTACTGTAATTACAGGTAATGTTGTGACCTCCAGCCTATGCCGGTTCGTATTCTAGACCAGCATAGTTTGGGGTGCCACACATGCCTGCATCTCATCAAAGTTTAAGACCTATATTGGAGCTAAACAGATCTCCCAGGTCTTCGTGTGCCACACGCAGGGTCTACGTCAACATATTTTTTGGCATACCCGGTGGGACAGATTTTGCGTCAACACATTTTGGCACGCCTGGCGGGACAGATTTTGGGTTAACAAAGTTGGACTCGGCGGTGAGGAAGAAGGGCGCGCGTGCGAGGGAGCTGAGGGGCCCGACGCCGGCGTGGACGGAGATGGAGAAGGGGAGGCTCGGGTCGTCGGGTAGCGGAGGAACTCACGCGGGTTGCTGCCTACGAAGAGGTCGAACTGGAGCTCGTGGAGAAGGCGGCGGAAAGGTGACCGGAGCTCGCGCGGGTCGCTGCTGGCAAAGTGGCCGGACTCGAGCTCGTGGAAAAGGCGACGAAGTGGTGATCGGAGCTCGCGCGGGTCGCCGCCGGCGAAGAGGCCGGATTGGAAAGGTAGCCCGAGCATTCCGATTGGCACGTTGTCCCGCATCAACGGTCGGTTGTTGTCGCGGAACTTGATCGGCGCCATGAAGGTCGATGGGCGCGTACCCGGGAGAGGGCCGCGGTGGCCGTCAACCTCCACTCTGGCACCGGTATGGGCCTCTTCGCACGGCGTTGACGCCTGGTCAATTGGGGGAGAGAGAGATGAGTGAAGGGAAGAGACTGACTAGTGGGTCCCACACCGTTTTTCATCCTGAGTTGCCACGTTGACATGTCACATGGGCAAAAGTAACAAATAGTTAAGAGCCATCACCTTAGAAGGACAAAAAAAAGAGCAAACGTATGAAGGACATTTGGATAATTGTCAAACCTAAAATGATAAAATGATAAATAGTTAAATTTTGTGGGGTTCGGCAATTAAAAATCTGAACTCTGATAGAATCGACGCCCTTACGCGGAATCACCCACCAATGCACCAACCCTCCTTTCTAGGGAGGATTCTACGCTCAGCGACAAGTCGCTAACCATGTCGTGCACTGGCGCATGTAGATTTTCGTTTGCTTGGCTTACAGTGATATATACCAACAATAACCTGGTAGAACCAGACGCCGGCTACGTGGTTTCAAAAAAGAAAAAAAAAACAGAAGCCGGCTACTATCAATGCAAGTTTATGATCGACGGGCGAATACTCACGCGTACAGAGAAGCCGCACAGCAGCACATTCACTCAAAGTTTGGGCAAAACGTGCTTGTTCAGGATTCGCTTTTGGCCAGCGAATGTGCAAGTTTTGATTCATCATATTTACGTACTGCAAGCGAATACTCACCGATCGAATCTGCTTTTGGCCAGGATTCGCTGCCGGTTGATGCCGCTACCTCGTGGCGGTAACATGGACTGGACGGCCGCGCGGCACACGAGCGCACGCCGCGAGCGGCGAACGTGCAGAAAACACCATTCAATATCGATGCGCCCGGCGACGTGATAGCCAGGCGTATAACACGCACACGCTCGTGACACCGCGAGATACCATCATATCAAGCAGCCGAACTGCCGAAATATTGTACTCCAACACGAGATGATATTCCCGTACGTGCCGCTAATCGTATGCATGGTTAGCATACCGAGATTAAAAACTCCCTACCCCCGGAGGCCGAAATTCTTTTTTGTTATTAGGAGTATTTTGGCAAGCGAGGAAATGAGATTTGATGCGAGTTTAATCTCGGATCCTCGGGAGCGAAATTTCGTTTGTTATTTTTTTCAAGTGAGGGCAAGAGACGAGAGGTCAGAATTTTTGTGGCGTTTCAGGAGGCGAGGGGGTTCGGAGTTTTATTCTCCGAACCCCAGGGATCGCATCGGATGATCGGATTGACACCTCCCGCACGCGGAATCACCACTTCACGGCTTCACCCACGCACACGAGCGCGCAGCGAATGTGCAAAGAAAAACACCGTGGAATCGACGCGTGCCCGGCCATGCGAGTACGTGACAGCCATGCTTATAGCCCATTCGTGACACTACGAGATATCAAACCAGCCGAACTGCCGCAAATACCTTAATTAACACGTATGGGTACGGCAATACGAATCCCTGCAAACGCGCCGTTCGTATCGTGTGCTTCAGAGTTCAGAAGAGCTCGCGAGGGAGCTGCATCGTCGTGCATATAATTATCCATTGTCTAGACGGGATGGACGTGTGTTTGCCGATACGATTTGGCATTTTTTGAGCATGATTTGGTAGCGATCGATGTTTGATAAGCTATGGATTAGCATCTCTGTGCATTATTTGGTAGCGATGTTTGTTAAGCTATGAATATGTAACATTCTTTTCTACGCAAGGAAAACGTGTCGTGCCAGTTGTTACATGAGATAAACGCGTCAACTTACTTACTAGTTTGTGATATGTGGCCGACAGGGACTCTTAAGAAACGAACCAATGGCAAGTGGCAACCGCAGGAGAGAAACGTGTGGGAATTGGGATAGAGACACGGAGCCATGGCAAGCTGGGTCGATCTCTAATTGCAGTTTCCGCTAAATCACGAAATTAAAGCCCATGGGCTTAGCTCGTTTAGAGCACCACGAGCAGAAACGGACGGGCTTTAAGGCCGATAGGCGACAGCCCGGCTGAATGCTACGTTGCGACTACTACCATTCACAACCCGCGTCTCCATCGAGTTAGTTTTTTGTTATTTTTACAAACGAGGGTAGGGTGATTTGAGTTAAGGCTCTGTCTGCTAAACGGTGTGTTTTTTACAAAAAGTTTATGTATGAAAGTTGCTTTAAAAAATCATATTAATCCATTTTTCAAAAAAAAATTAGTAAATACTTAATTAATCATGTGCTAATAAGTCGCTCCGTTTTCCATGCGGAGGGAATTTCTTCTCAACTCATTCAAACAAACACACAATCTCCAATCCACGAAAGCCAGAACTTCTATCGTTATTTTTCAATCTAGAGAAAGGCGGTTGGAGTTGGCCTGGTTTATATCAATTACGTACTTCTTCGACAGAGGGCAAGGGTCGGAGTTTTCATCTCCGAACCCCCGGGAGATGGAGTCCCCAATGGATCGAAGCCTCGCACGGAATCAGGCGAGCCACGCAGAATGCATACGTGAAACGTACCGGTCCAGCGGTCTACAACTAGCTCGCCAAGACGATCGAGGCCAAGGGAGGTTCGGAGACAAAAACTACTCCGAACCCCAGGACGGATGATTAAATCGACGCCTTGCGTGGAATCACCCATGCGAGCCGATCGGATTGGATGTCCCCATCTTTCTGGAGAGGATTCTACGCGCACTCAACACACAAGTCGCGAAAAGAATTTGAAATTATACTATAAAAGATTTTTTTAGGAAATATATGAGATTTGGATGGATTTACATGAATAGATCATCGCGGAGGTTTGGTAGTGCGAAATCGAAAGACCAACACAATAGTGGTGATGGCGTGATGACGTAGGCGGTTTTATAGGGCTCTGTTCGTTGGGGTGAGTTCGCGCACGCTTTTCAAACTACTAAATGGTGTGTTTTTTGTAAAAAGTTTTTATATGAAAGTTGCTTAAAAAAATCATATTAATCCATTTTTCAAAAAAAATAGTAAATACTTAATTAATCATGTGCTCACTTCGTTTTTCGTGCGGAAGGAATTTCTTTCCAACTCATAGAAACAAACACACCCTCGGTCTCGCTGGCTGGACAAGCTAGATGGTCTCGGTCTCGTTGATTGGGCAAGAGATATGGCCGGAATGAACACTAATGACACAATTAATCATCATGACTAGTGATTAATTAATTACTAATGATATTAATTAAAAATAACAATAATTAATTAATTGTTAATGACACTATTAATCACGCGAATTCGCACGGTCTCATTAACTCGTCTCGTGAATTCACCTCGCCGTGTGAGAATGTGGTATCGCGCAATTGCCGTGCGAGACCGCGCTGTCATTCTGTAACAAAAGTATATATATTTCTGTCATTTCCTTCTAAACATCTATATTCCTGTAAAATTAATAAAATAGGTATATTTTTAAATTTTTTTCCACAAGTCGCTGACCATGTCGTGCACTGGCGCAGGTATATTTTCGATGCTTGGCCGACAGTCATACAGGCATAATTGCATATAGCCTACCAGGCTACTAGCGCTGCAAGTTTGTGATCGACTGGCGAGTACTCACGTGTACGAGAAGTCGCACAGCGCAATACTCACTCAAATTGTGTGCAAAACGTGCTTGTTCTACTCAATACTCACCGAATCTCAGTTTTAAAACAAATACTCACCGAATCTCCTAGCTTTTCGGAAAGGATTCGCTGCCGGTTGCCACTACCTCGTGGCGGTGACATGGACTGGAGTCACTGGACGGCCGCGTGGCACACAAGCGCACGCCGCGAGCGGCGAACGTGCAAAAAACACCGTTCAATCGATGCGCCCGGCCGCGTGATAGCCAGACGTATAACGCGCACACGCTCGTGACACGGTGAGATATCATCATATCAAGCAGCCGAACTGCCGAATTACTGTACCTGACAGGAGATTATTTTAATCTTTCCCTGCGCACCTAATCGTATGTAACTATGCATGGTTTGCATACCGAGATTAAAGGAAATGGCTATACATGTTACCCATGAACCTGCATCCGACTAGTACATGCACAAGCACAACTTTTGCTTGTCATGTAGAGAAACCGAGCATGGTGATTGATGGACGTAGCATGGTTGGACGCAGGTTCTATACAACACAGTTGTACGAATAGCAGGAGTTGAGATTAAAACTCCGACCCTCGGAGGCCGAATTTCCTTTTTCATTAGGAGTATTTTGGCAAGCGAGACACAAGGGGATGCGAGTTTTAATCTCGGATCCTCAGGAGCAGAATTTCGTTTGTTATTTTTTTAAGCGAGGGCAAGAGGTATTCATAGGCGGCCAGAACATTTTGTCGTTGCGTTTTTCCTTGCTTCAAGCTGATGCAAGGGGGTTCGGAGTTCTATTCTCCGACCCCCAAGGGATCGCATCGGACAGACGGATCGGCACACCTCCCGCGCACGGAATCACCACTTCACGGCTTCTCCCACGCCACTCCTTAACCAGCGAGCGCATCGGATCGCCACTCCAGCAGCCAGCTGGGCGCACACACAAGCGCGCGGCTAATGTGCAAAAAACACCGCGGAATCGACGCGCCCGGCGGGCCATGCGAGTGCGTGACAGCCAGGCGTATAGCCCAATTTGTGACACGACGAGATATCAAACCAGCCGAACTGCCGAGTTACCTAACACGGAAACACGAATCCCTGCAAACGCCCCGATCGTATCGTATGCATAGTATATGGTGTGCTTCATAAGAGCTCGCTTGGAACCTTTTCAGGTCGCCTTTTCCCAGCCGAATTTTGACTCGCAGCTCATATACGCCTTTTCAGGCTACGTAGAAAGAGTGAAAGACTGCTTCCGCAGTACTAGTAGCATACAAAAGAACGGCGTATTAGAGTGCTCACAATGTCTGATTAGGCAGAGCTTTCAGGGTTCAACTATTCTGAAACTGGATAGCCAAAAGCCCAAAACACAGGTCCACCGCAAGCTACTGGCCACACGACTTTTTTGTATTTTTAGATTTTTTTTTTAATATTTACAGAAATATTATAGCGCCCAAAAAATTTGCAAAACTAGACCCTGCCGCCCTTTGAAAGGGCGGCAAGCCGACGTGGCACACGCCGCAGTGGACGGCGCGGGACGGCCGTCCTCCTGCCCTCTTGCCGCCCTCCTGCCCTCTTGCCGCCCTGGCAAAGGGCGGCAGGACCCTCTTGCCGCCCTCTGTAAGGGCGGCAGGCCTGGCCGCCTATAAAAGCCCAGCCGGCTCCTTTGAGGAGCCCATTCCCTCCTAACCTCTCCACTCAAAAAAAAAAAG
>BDMV01000007.1:45542017-45559740 GCA_008326285.1 Oryza officinalis
TTAGGGGTTTAGGCCGCCTTGTTTCGCTAAGTGGGTAGGAACGTGTTCCATCGGTTCGTGGGATCTCCATATCTATCCACTCAACGAATTTGCAGACCCAACGATATGCCTATGTAACATGTTATCATTATGTACGATCAAGTTAGCGTTCTGCGTATTCAGAATTGGTACTAGAAATTGGAGCACATAAGTCATACCCGATCCATGTTGCCACATTGGAAGAATCCAAATGTGGCGCTGAGGCTGGCGCGGGCGGCTTCGGTGAGGCGCTGAGGCGAGAGAAGATAAGAGAGAGCGAGAGAGAGGGAGGCGTTTTTATTTGGAGCGGCTTTAGTGAGAACGGACACCACGGTTCCTTTCTTTTTAATATGGTATAGATACACTACAAATTTAGGTTTCTGCAAATTTTCGGAGCTATCCGAAAGATTTTTGGAATTCGGGAAGCAAAATAAGATTCTGTATATTTTTGGAGTTGTCCGAAAATATTTTTCGAAACTTTCGAAAATGATAGTGTAGTCATTAAGTTTATGAAATTTTTCGGAGTAGTTCTCTTTTGGAATTTTTGAAAAACGCGTGTAAACTCGGGAAGTTGCAGTGCAAATTTAAAATAAATAAAACCTAATTATCATATACTAATATTTTTTTACATGTCCTTATTTACTTCTCATCTTAATCTGATCTTGCTCGATGATCAGTTGCTTCTAGCTAGCTTTGGTTTGGTCATGGGACACGTATTTTTTCAGGAAGTTTCTTCTTTCTTTCTTTCGAACTCAACGTTGATCCATCTAGAAGATATGCACGTACACGTACACACACATACCGTACTGATGATGCACAGTCTGTTGCCACATGAGCTAACCAGGGTTTCAATTACCGCCGGGGGCCGCGGTTACCGCGCCCCGGCGGTAAGCACGGTTACCGCACGGTAACCGCGGTAACCGTGACAAACCGCGACAAACGTACAAAATTTATCAAAAATTCAAATTATTTTTCAAATTTATTTGAATTTGACGCGGTTACCGCGGTTTACCCCTTACCGTACCCCCGCGGTAAGCGCGGTAACCGCGGTAACCGCGCGGTTTACCGCAGTAATTGAAACCCTGGATGTTGCCGCCCTTGCAGAGGGCGGCAAGCCCTCGGCACACCGCGGCCCGTGCGCGCCGTCAAGACGCACACGGCGCCGTGTGCCACGTCATCTTACCGCCCTTTCAAAGAACTGTAGGATCTATTTCTGTAATTTTTTCCGACGCTATAATATTTCTGTAAATATTAAAAAAAAAATCTAAAAACAAAAAAAATTCGAGCTGGCTGGGCTATAGGCGGCCAGGCCTGCCGCCCTCTGTAAGGGCGGCAAGGGGGTCCTGCCGCCCTTTGCCAGGGCGGCAAGAGGGCAGGAGGACGGCCGTCCCGCGCCGTCCACTGCGGCGTGTGCCACGTCGGCTTGCCGCCCTTGCGAAGGGCGGCAGGGTCTAGTTTTGCAAATTTTTTGGGCGCTATAATATTTCTGTAAATATTAAAAAAAAAAAATCTAAAAACAAAAAAAATTCCTGGCCACACTGGCAACCGAATCAGCGATTGGCTACATAGCTCGGCATATAGGCCGGCCTAGCTAGTGGCACACAAAAGCGGGCCGCACTGGTCAAGGCATTTCTCGAGCGACTGACCGTACGTCGTCGTCGACGCCGTCGCCAATAATTTGATTGGTGATCAGTCCTGTTTGGCAACCTTGCAACGTCGATCCATCCTTGGACCGTTCTGATCATCCATTTACTACTGTAGTAGGAGTTGTATACTTGTAGTACGTGGCTACGGAAGAGGGCCTTGTCCGCATCGCGAGCACCCGTTCGTCTCAGGCACGCTGGTGATGACAACGAAATCGTCTCGATCTCTCTCGACTCCTCCAGTCCTCCCCCGAGAGTGATCAACAAGATTATATTTTAGTTCTGAAATGAAAAACATTACTCCCATTTTACCCTACCCTCTAGAATTGTCTGCAATAGAAATGTAGTTCAGCAACACAATGTCCACTCGGTATGATCTTCATCTAGAGGAACTGAAAAGAGGCTGAGCTTCTTATGTCCTATGCATTGTCTCTCATAACTGATATAAGCCGTAAATGGTTTATCAACAATTAAAAATTAATCTATAGATAAATGGTATATATATATACACACACACATAGCAGCGCACCTCTGAGCGCTTCCCCCTGGTTTTTCGTTTTTACTTTGCGGTCTACCTCCGGTTTTTTCTCTTCTATGTCCTCCCGTATCCTCTGACCGGTTTTCACTCCTTCTATATCGAGTTAAAAAATTTCTGACTACCTCTTCTCAATTCTAATTTGGTTGCTCGCGTGGCTCAATTGCTGAGTAAAATAGTTACTCATGACTGTAAAATAATATTCCCGTCTTGACGAGACAAATCCGGAGAAGAAATCGATGTCTGGTAAAAAAATTACTCATCTAGGTACAATAATTACTGTGTCTTCTCAATGAAAGAAATCGATGTCTTCGGCTCAGGTAAAAAAAATACATTGTTTAACCAGGGTATCAAGGTAGTTTTACCAAGGTATACACAGCAGTAATTTTTTTACTACCATCATACGGTAGGTAATAATTTTTTTACTGTGTTTCTTTTCGATGGATACAGGGTAAAAGCTATCACAAATCTGGTCGTAACAGGCTGTATGAATAAAAAAATTACACTGTACACCGAAAAAATTGCACGGCATCTTGCAGCCGTCCCTTGCATCTCTGCATGCAAAAATAAAAAAAATTACACGGCAGCTTTTTGGCTGGATTTTTGACCAAGTATTGTTGGCTGTCGCCGATAAACTCCATGACGCCAGACTGCCCATCCTCTTCGCTGCTCCTAGGCAGGAGGATTCGTCGTCATACATTGAGTTGGAAGCCGGAATGCCGGACATTGAGGAAGGGATGAGGATTTGCTCATGGGACAGGCACGATATTCTAGATCCATCGGTGTTGCCGTCGTCCTGGTGCAAGCCCCCCCGGCCATCGCCGATGAAGAGATGGAGCCGCCGTCCTCCTCCTGATCTGTCTGCTTCAATGGCAAGAGTAAAAGAGAAAGGATTCGAGGATCCTGGTGCCGTCACCTGGTTCGTCTTGCCGTCGGTGCACTCCCGTCACCGCCTTTTGGTATCAACGCCGAGGAGGTCACGGCGGCCCACCGTTCGTGTCGACGTCGAGGAGCCTATCCCGACGCCGTTTGGTCTGCTCGGATCAAAAAAACGGAGGAGAGATAGAAAGTGAATGGTTGGTTCCTATAATAATGTAGGAGCATATATATAAATAGGTGATCATCTAAACAGGAAACAAATTACTGATAGCATCGAGTTGTGTGGGAATGGGGGTAGTAAAAAAATTACTCATTACGAGCGTGCTACGAAGATGCGTATCATGTAGTAGTTCTATCTCTCTATATATATACACACACATATAAGTTAATACCCCGTGCTTTGCTGCGAGATATGTGGATGAATACATGTTATACATTATCAAAATTATAGATGTATATGTTTAAATAATATGAAAATGATACGAAGATAATGATTTAACATTGCTTGCATACTAAGTTTTAAAAATACAACAAAAAATATAAATGATATGTCATGTTTGCATGATATTTAAAATACTTTAGATAATAATTACTAGCGGATGATTATATGTGTCACGCCCCAAACTGGCCCCAGGCGGAGACCAGGATAGAGCGGTCCAGATTGACCTGTATGCCTGTACCAGTCCCAGGAAATAGCGCTGGTACAACAGGAAGATTGAATATCACAACAACAGCGGTCTCTTTATTTTAAGAGTAGGATTACAACCAGGGTTGGAACTGCGGACAGAACCCGAGTTCACAACAGCATTACAAAAAGGCGGAAGCGGAAAGCGGAGACTAGCCCTAAGCCACAAGCAAAGCCTTGGGGAAGGCCGAAACCCTACTACTGCTCGAAGTCTGCTTGCTCCTGGAAGAACTCTTCATCAGCAGGGTCCACCTCTTCATCTTCGAGAACTGGGGGGGGTTTAATTATATAGAGCAAGGGTGAGTACGGGAGTACTCAGCAAGTCAGGGGAATTAAGTGGTTAATGCAAGCCTCAAGGGAAAGCCAGTTATTTTTCACAATTGATTTTAGTTTAAGACTTTAGAAACATCTAAGTGAGTGCTTCTCGACGGCACGGATGAGAAAGTGCGTCTCATCCGGCCGGAGCAGTGAAATTGTATCGATTGATTCTTGTCGGCACGAGAGGCTCCCTGCCAATCGTTCACCGACCCGGCTGCTCCAACAGCCACAAGCACACACACCGGTACGAGAGGCTCCCTGCCAATCGTCACCACTCCGGCTGCTTCAACAGCCACAAGTCAACACACGGTACGAGAGGCTCCCTGCCAATCGTCACCGACCCGGCTGCTTCAACAGCCTTAAACCAAGCACAGAACGGAAAACCTCACACCAGCAGCAGTTCACAAGGTGTTCAATAAAACTACGCTAAGGAATCACCTCACATCCGCCCATGACCGTGGGCACGGCTGTTCGAACAGTTGTTAACCTCTGCAGAGGGGGTACACTTTACCCACACGACGTTACTAACCCCGAATCACCCAGCCCGCGACCCTCGGTCACGTCTGGCGACCTTGAGGCTTTCACGACAAGGCATTTCGAAAGCCGACTCAGGGTCATCTTATGCCAACGGGAGGGGTCCCACGGACCAACACCAGGTTAGGTCCCAGACCATACTGTGCCAGGAAGCCCAGGGGTCCTCCCCGACACCACCCCGGCGAATCCACTTGTCCCTTGGCATCAAGATTTCCCTGGCCTAGCTAATTACTCAGCCAGGGGCGTCCCATATCACCCATGTGGTCGTACTTGACATATGCTTGGATGTAATTCCCAAGGAATCGGTCCTTAGGCGAGAACGGGCAGACCGTACCTCCAGTACGTCTCCCGACCGCGAGTTTTAGAAACTCACTTTATTTTCAAGACACCGACCCAAGTGTCGGGTTTTCCAAGCATTTTGTAAACTCAAGTTTTACCCAGGTGATCAATTTTAAAGTTTGAGGGGAGTCCCGTATTCGTACACGAGGTACGGATACCGAGGCATCACCTGAGGGGTGACAAGGGTGTTAGGGTATTCAAATATCAAGGAAGGTGAATGCAGCAAATGGGTAGGGCCTGCCGGTTGTATTGCAAACCGAGGCCGAGTGCCAAGTGTAACCTAAGTCATGCATAGTTTGCGGAATTAAAATACTTAATTTAAATTATGGGTTCAATTGATCAAAGGTGACTTGCCTTGCTCGAGATCTTGAGCTTCTTCCTCGAAATCCGCGCACTGCGGGTCTTCGGGCTCCGAGACTACACGCGAAACGAGACGACTCAACAAAACGATAAAAAGAAGCCCTATTAAAGACCACTAAGCGTGCCATTGGATAGATCTCGATTTTTGAGGAATTTTGGAAGTGGAACGGAGTTAATCGGACGAACGGTTGAAAAGATATGAATTTCCGAAGATTAAAGGATTTTCTGGAATAAAGAAAAGGAATTAATAATTAATTAATAATTCCCTGAAAAGAAAAGAAGGAGGGATGCCAATTAGACTTTAATTCGGGCGGCTAAGAGCAGCCCAAAAGAATAGAACGGGCGCGGCCGAAATAATTGGGCCGGCGGCCCGAAGGGAATCGGCCTGGCCGAGCAAGGAGGCCGTTGGGCCAAGGGGACTGATGGACCGGCCGATGGCCCAAGGAATTGGCCCACGGCCGATCGGTGAGCGAGGGATTGGCCGATGGGCCTGCGGCCGATGGGCCGGAGGCCGATAGCCGGGGCTGAGCAGGCCGGCGCTTGAGGGCGCGGCCCACGGGCGAAAGGCCGAGTGGCCGATGCGGCACGGGCCGACTGGGCCGAGAAGGGGGAAGAGGCCGATGGGCCGGTGCAGGCCGCGGCCTACGCGGGTGGCCGATCCGGTGGACCGCGACCACCACGCGGGTGCTAGGGCGGGGCCCGCCTGGCAGCGGCGCGGTCTACGCAGACCGGGTGCACGGAGGGGAAAGAAGGGGTGCGCCGGCTGGCGCTTGCGTGGCGCCTGCGTGGCAGCCACGTAGGCCGGCCGGGCAAGAAAAGGGGAGAGGGCGCCGGGCGACGGCGGCGACGGCGGAGAGGGCGTTCCGAGCGGTGCGGTGCGAGGCCGGCGACGGGGATTGGCGCCGGAGCAAGAGGGGAGCGAGGGGATCCGATCCGTTGGCTCGGATTGAGCCGCGGGGGAGCGACGGCGGCTGGCGACGGCGCGGTGCGACGGCGGCCACGGCGGCTCGGGGAGAGGGCAGAGAAGAGGGCGACGGCTACGGCGGCGCCCGGGAGGGGGCTCTACGGCCTATCTAGCGGCCTAAAACGCGAGGGGAAAGGGGAGAGGGAGAGGAGAGGGGAGTTACCGCGGCGGGGCGGCAAGCCGGGGAGGAGGCCGACGGCGCGGGCGCGGGCGCGGCGGTGAGACGCGGTCCCGAGCCGGGGGAGAAGAGGGCGCCGGGCTCCTCTTCTTGCGGCGGCGGCAGCAAGAGGGGCGGTGGCGCGACGGCGCGACGGCGGGAAGGGGGGAGCGGCTCGGGAGGCGGCAATGGCGGCCGGGCGAGAGGGGGTTTGTAGGGGGTTTTAGGTCGGTTTCGGAGGGGGAGGAAATGCCGATTTTAGGCCGGGGAGAGGCGGTGCGGCAAGCGGAGCAGGGGACCGGCGGAAGCGGCCAACGCGGCGCGGCAGGGTGACGTCGGCGGCGGTCGGTGCCGGGGAAAAAGGAAAAGGGGAGAGGGAAAAGAGGGGCTCGGCCCCTAGCCGATTCGGGTAAGGGAAAAGCGGAGAGGGGAGGGGGCGCGCGCTCGGCGTTTTGGCGGCATGCGCGCGCAGCGCAGCGGCGGGGCCGAGGCGGGGGCCAGCGGCGGTCGCGGACGGAACGGCGCCGGCGGGAGAGAGCCTCGGGAGAGAAGAAACGGGAAAGAGAGAGAGAGAAGAGAGAGGTAGAGAGGGCTGGACCGGCTCGGGCGCGACCGGGCCGAGCGGCCTGGCGCGGCCCAGCGGGAGGGAGGAGGCGGCCGGGCAGGCGCGGACCGGGCCGGAAAGCGCGGCCCAGGGAGGAGGAAGGGCGCGGAGGAAGGCAGGCCGAGGGGGAAATCGGCCCGAGGGGAGGGAGGACTGGGCCGGCAGCGGCCCAGGAGGGAATGGGAGGTAAATTAGACTTTTTCTGAGGGTTTGATTTTGGGAAGATTAGGGCTCGGATTCGAAATCCGATTTCGCGGTTTTCTCCGGGGTTGAAGTGGGAGGGGAGACACGAGACCTTGGCACACGACAAGACTCAACCGAAGCGCAAATTTTCGCAATTAGGGTTTTTAGCAGATTAGTTTTCCCGCTAACGCCGCAACAAAACGGGCGTTACAATATGACACACTTGTATGTGATTTAAAATACTCTATATAATAATTTCTAGTGGACGATGATGTGGCACACTTGCATGTTGAGTTTTAGGAGTTAGTGGGTATCAACTATATATATGTGTGTGTGTGTGTGGGTGTATTGTCGGAGATCGCTCTCCTACAACGGAGAAGAGAATACCTCCTTTGAAGATCCGACTAGGGGCGCATGGAGATTGAGCTTCTGCTGTGTGAAAAATACAAATGGAAATGAACACTAGAAATTATACAGGTTCAGACCGTTCGGAAACATAATACCCTACTCTTGTGTTTTTCGCTATATGAACGCTAGAGGTTTACAGTGTGAGCGGAGAATAAAACTAGGGTTTAGCGGTTTCCACCATCCGTCCAAAGTCCTCCACTATGTGTCATGACCTCTCATTTTATTGTCGGAAGGAGGGTATACAACATTGTTATCACATAAAGAACATCTATGTGTTGACGAAAAATCCACATCCAGCCGATAGCACCAAATTTGTGTTGATGCGAACCGTGTCGAAACATACGAAGGCCTGGGAGATATGCTTAGCTCCAGTGCAGGTCCTAAAATATTGATGGAATGCGAGCGTGCGAGTCAGTTTGATCCTGCAACTGACAAGATATATAAATTGACGATCAAATAGCCGATCGGCTGACAAGCAATGGAGTAATACTAGCCGATGTCGATAGGAATTTGAGCAATCGGCTATATGTTCGATGTAAATTCTGACACTTGGATAAATGATATAAAAGCAATCGAACAACCAGTAAGAACTTATAATAATACAATAATATAATCCAATAAAACCAATCGACCAATAATGATATGATAGAATAGAATAAATACTGATCCGATGGTTAAAGCATATATCGGCTGAAGATTCGATGTCGTCAAATTCAAATAATTAAATAATCAATGAAGCCTTTACTGTCATTGGTTAAACCCAACTTGTATGTAGTCTTTATAAGTCAATGCAATACTGTCTAGAAAATTCATCGGCTGAAACCCCGATGCTACCCTTATCGGCAATCAAGGAGCAAGTTAGTTATTACAATTCAAAGCACGACTTAGTAGGTCAAACCTAATTGATTGCAGCACTACATATGAAAGAAAGTATAAGGTCTAAACAATCGAGCCTTCGATTGATTTTCAGGGTGGTCATGTATTAAATTTAACCAAGACAGTAACCATCAAAGAGAAATTTAACACATCAGATAAGATCGGCTAACCCTTCGATGAAACATTAGCATGAACCTATCGGCTTAACAAAACTTAGATTGTCAACAACAATCTAGTAGGTCGAACCTAACCGATGCAGTACGAGATTGTATATAATAATCTAATACTCAAGATGTCGATAAATTTATCTAATGTGATGGATATAACAAATCTATCTAAAACATCATTATGATTATAGAGATATATCGGCTAAGACAGAAGATCAGACCTAACCGAGACAGTCCCAGCTAAACCGGTGCGTCTCTAAACACGATGCTATTAAACATAGAATCAAAATATCAAGTAGGCAAATATATCAACCGAACCAGAGCAATCCAAGAGGTCGAAGCGATACAACCTTGAACAACACAAATGTAGCCGATATATTCATCGGGACCGGCGGAACATAGGACTTACCCTTTCACCGGAGATCGAAGCCGATACATCCCCGCGTTAGGTGCCAAGTTTCATCGGTGATAAATAAAAACCTCGGAAAAGAGGGGGGCGATGCGCCAAGAGTAGTTGTATTGATCGAGAGATAGATTACAAAAGACCCCGGGTGTAGATATTTATATCCTCAGGCTGATATGAGTCCTAATTGGACACGGTATAAACTTTTCCTAAAGATAAAAGGAAAAACATAAGTCCTGATCGGATACTAAACACATTTTCCTAAAAATAAAAGGAAACTAACTGACTCTGCCTAATTAATAGATAAATTGTTGCGCTGCATCCTCTTCGAATCGGCATCTTCTGGATAAGCTTCTTTTAATTGATTAATTTCCTTAACCAAATCCACTAAGAATCCAACTGTTGCTGACTGATAATTTCCATCGGCTGATTCCAGGACTCTGAAGCCGATACTAACTCTAAGTCGATGAAGATTTTGGGGTTTACTAAATTTTGGCGTTAACACTATGCTATTTCTTATCATTGTCTCCTCTGACATCCTAAGTTTAATGAAAAGATTACCAAAAGCCCTAAGTTTCGCCGGCCCTGACAATTGTATCGGCTATATTGTTGTTTTTGAAGACTGCATCGCTTTGTTTTCTTGGATTACTCTGGTTCAGTCGGTATTTTTGCTTACTTGATATCTCGATTCTACCTTTAATTGCATTGTGTTTAGAGACACATCAGTTTAGTTGAGACTATCTCAATTAGGTCTGATCTTCTGGTTTAATCAATATATCTCTACAATGACAATGTTGTTTTAGATATATTCGTTATATCCATCACATTCGACAGAATTATCGGCTCATTGAGTATTAGATTATTATATACAATCTCGTGCTGCATCGGTTAGGTTCAAGCTACTAGATTGTTGTTGATAATCTAAATTTTATTAAGCCGATAGGTTCGTGCTAATGTTTTATCGGAGTGTTAGCCGATCTTATCTGATGTGTTAAATTTTCCTCTGATGGTTTTACTGTCATAGTTAAATTTCATGCATGACCACTTTAATCGGTGTCATATCGGCTCGTTTAAATCTATCAAGCAATTATCAACCTTATACTGTATCGATTGGGTTCGACCTATAGGGTTGTGGTTGTATGTTAGATTTATTTAAGTCAGTAGGCATCAATCATTGTTTTATCGGGGTTTCAACCGATGAGTTATTGTAACGCCCGTTTCGTCGCGGCGTTAGCGGGAAAACTAATCTGCTAAAAACCCTAATTGCGAAAATTTGCTCTTCCGTTGAGTCTTGTCGTGTGCCAAGGTCTCGTGTTTCCCCTCTCAGTTCAATCCCGGAGAGAACCGCGAAATCGGATTTCAAATCCGAGCCCTAATCCTCCCAAAATCGAACCCTCAGAAAAAGTCCAGTTTACCTCCCTTGTCCCGGGCCGTTTTCCCTTTCCCGGCCTATTTCCCTCTCCTTCCCCTCGGGCCGCTGCCGGCCCAGCCCCTTCGGCCTCGCCTCTCCCCGCTGGGCCGCGCCAGGCCGCTCGGCCCGGTCCGCGCCCGAGCCGGTCCGCGCTCTCTCTCCCCGCGCGCGCGCGCCCTTACCCAAATCGGCTAGGAGGCAAGCCTCCTTTCTCTTCCCCTTTTCCCCTTTTTCCCGACCGGCCGGCGTCACCACTGCCGCCGTTGGCCGCTAGCGCCGGAGTGCGCCGGTCCCCTCTCCGCGCCCCAAACCAACCTCCGCGAACCGCCTCTCCCCCCCCCCAACCAAACCGACCTAACCCCCCTACAAATCCCCTCTCCGCCGGGCCGCCATTGCCGTTTCCACCCGAGCCCGCTCCACTCCGCTCGCTGCCGCCGCCGCCCTTGCCGCCGTCGCCGCAGCCGAGGGCGCCCGAAGGAGCTCCGGGCGCCATCCCCGCCGCCCTCTTCCCCGGCCCGGAGCCGTGCCACGCCCGCGCCGTCGGCCTCCATCCCGGCTTGCCGCCCCGCCGCGGTAAACCTCCTCTCCTCTCCCCCTCTCTTTTTCCATTCGTCGGTTTAGGCCGCTAGCCAGCCGTAGAACCCCCCTCTCCGGCCACCGCCGTGGCCGCCGTCGCTCGCCTTCTCCCCGCCCCGGCGCCGTTACCCCTTTTTCGTTTCTCCCCCGTCGGCGTCGGCTGTCGTCTCAAACCGCCGCCGTCGCGTTCCGCTCCGATCCGAGCCATGGACTCGTCCTCTCTCTCTCATCTCTCTCCACCGGCGCCTACCGACGCCGTCCGCCCCCTCCGACTCGCCGCCCTCGCCGGAGCACGCCGCCGCCGCCGCTCGGACCGAGCCCCACGGTGTCGGTCGTCGTCTTAATCCGTCGTCCATCGACTTCGGCCGATTTTCTCCTTCCCGTCGGCTCCCGCCGACGGTTCGGCCGATTTTCTCCTTTCCGTCGGCTCCCGCCGTCGGTTCGACCGATTTTCTACCCGTCGGCTCCCGCCGTCGGCTCGGCCGCATTTCTCCCCGTCGGCTCCCGTCGTCGGCTTCGGCCGCCAGGCCTGCATCGGCCGCTAGGCCCATCGGCCAACCCCCGCGCACCGATCGGCCGTGGGCCAACTCTTTTGTGCCATCGGCCGGTCCATCGGCCCTTTTCGGCCATCGGCCTCCCGCCATCGGCCGCTCCATTCCCTTCGGCCCATCGGCCATTTTCCCCCCGTGCCGATCGGCCTAGGGCCGATCCCTTCGGGCCATCGGCCCAATTAATTCGGCCGCGCCCGTTCTATTCTGTTGGGCTGCCCTTAGCCGTCCAAAGTAAAGTCTGGATTTCATCCCTCCTTCGTTTCTTTTTCCAGGGAATTATTAAGTAATTATTCATTCCCTTTCTTATTCCAGAAAATCCTTTAATCTTCGGAAATTCATAACCTTTCAACCGTTCATCCGTTTGACTCCGTTCCACTTCCAAAATTCCTCAAAAATCGAGATCTACCTAATGGCACGCTTAGTGGTCCTTATTAGGGCTTCTTTTTATCGCTTTGTTGAGTCGTCTCGTTTCGCGTGTAGTCTCGGAGCCCGAAGACCCGCAGTGCGCGGATTTCGAGGAAGAAGCTCAAGATCTCGAGCAAGGCAAGTCACCTTTGATCAATTGAACCCATAATTTAAATTAAGTACTTTGATTCCGCAAACTATGCATGACTTAGGTTACACTTGGCACTCGGCCTCGGTTTGCAATACAACCGGCAGGCCCTACCCATTTGCTGCATTCACCTTCCTTGATATTTGAATACCCAAACACCCTTGTCACCCCTCAGGTGATGCCTCGGTATCCGTACCTCGTGTACGAATATCGGGACTCCCCTCAAACTTTAAAATTGATCACCTGGGTAAAACTTGAGTTTACAAAATGCTTGGAAAACCCGACACTTGGGTCGGTGTCTTGAAAACTAAAGTGAGTTTCTAAAACTCGCGGTACGGGAGACGTACTGGAGGTACGGTCTGCCCGTTCTCGCTCTAAGGACCGATTCCTTGGGAATTACATCCAAGCATATGTCAAGTACGACCACATGGGTGATATGGGACGCCCCTGGCTGAGTAATTAGCTAGGCCAGGGAAATCTTGATGCCAAGGGACAAGTGGATTCGCCGGGGTGGTGTCGGGGAGGACCCCTGGGCTTCCTGGCACAGTATGGTCTGGGACCTAACCTGGTGTTGGTCCGTGGGACCCCTCCCGTTGGCATAAGATGACCCTGAGTCGGCTTTCGAAATGCCTTGTCGTGAAAGCCTTAAGGTCGCCAGACGTGACCGAGGGTCGCGGGCTGGGTGATTCGGGGTTAGTAACGTCGTGTGGGTAAAGTGTACCCCCTCTGCAGAGGTTAACAACTGTTCGAACAGCCGTGCCCACGGTCATGGGCGGATGTGAGGTGATTCCTTAGCGTAGTTTTATTTGAACACCTTGTGAACTGCTGTTGGTGTGAGGTTTTCCGTTCTGTGCTTGGTTTAAGGCTGTTGAAGCAGCCGGAGTCGGTGACGATTGGCAGGGAGCCTCTCGTACCGACGTGTTGACTTGTGGCTGTTGAAGCAGCCGGAGTCGGTGACGATTGGCAGGGAGCCTCTCGTACCGAGGTGCGTGAGTTGTGGCTGTTGGTGCAGCCGGGTCGGTGAACGATTGGCAGGGAGCCTCTCGTGCCGACAAGAATCAATCGATACAATTTCACTGCTCCGGCCGGATGAGACGCACCTTCTCATCCGTGTCGTTGAGAAGCACTGACTTAGATGTTTCTAAAGTCTTAAACTAAAAACCAATTGTGAAAAATAACTGGCTTCCCTTGAAGCTTGCATTAAACACTAAATTCCCTTGACTTGCTGAGTACTCCTGTACTCACCCTTGCTCTATATAATTAAACCCCCCCCCCAGTTCTCGAAGACGAAGAGGTGGACCCTGCCGATGAAGAGTTCTTCCAGGAGCAAGCAGACTTCGAGCAGTAGTAGGGTTTCGGCCTTCCCCAAGGCTTTGCTTGTGGCTTAGGGCCAGTCGCCGCTTTCCGCTTCCGCCTTTTTGTAATGTTGTTGTGAACTCGGGTTCTGTCCGCAGTTCCAACCCTGGTTGTAATCCTACTCTTAAATAAAGAGACCGCTGTTGTTGTGATATTCTGTCTTCCTGTTGTACCAGCGCTATTTCCTGGGACTGGTACAGGCATACAGGTCAATCTGGACCGCTCTATCCTGGTCTCCGCCCGGGGGCCAGTTTGGGGCATGACAGAAGATGGTATCAGAGCGCAGCTTTGGCCTAGGACGAAACCCGACGTTAGATGACCGTAAGGATGCTAAGTTCTGAAAAAGCTATTTGCGAAAAGTTCGGTTCTTTTCTTCTTCTCTTACTCTGTTTACAAAACTGGTTACTGACTTCTCTTTCTTTTTCAAAATTGTAGATGGCAGTCAACGCCACCCACAGTTCCCACGGCGTTGGTGAGGGTCACCACGTCGACCAGCTGAGAGACCTCGCTGGCTTCCTTGGCTTCTCTTGTCCCGAGTACGCTGGGTACTCCGTGGACCGCTTCCCTCCCCGCTGTGAGCTGTCCGTGTACCTTTACCCCCGCGGAGGTACACACAGCGCTGGCCTTCGCCCTCACCACTTCAACTTGGCTCGCCCCACGCTCCAGCTCGCGTACCAGGACCTCTCCTGGACCGCTCTGCGTCGCTTGGCCTACGACTACCGTCGTCGCCTTGCAGGTTCGGCCTTCCGGCTGATCCCGCAGCTCCCTCCTGGCCGTGCAGACAGCCGCTACCCTTGCCCTTACCGTGAGTCGCACCCTGCGCTGACGCGCATGGTGGAGCTTTCTGGCGCTCAGGCCACTCAGCACGACCTTCTCCTTGAGGCTTACCGCTCCTTGGCTCGCCGCTACGCCGCACTGGAGGCCCGCCTTGCTGAGGAGGGTGTCACCTCCGTGGACACTACCTCCTGGGACTCTGGCCGCCTTTGCCACTCCAGCCACCTGTCCTTCTACAGTTCACGTGGCTCTGCTCGCACTCCCAGCGGCCCACGCTCCCCCAGCCCGCGTGTGCCGTACTCGCCAGTTTACTCTCCCTACCCCCACCGTGCCAGCCCCTCCTACACCCCAGGTCACACCCCAGTCGTCAGCCGCCGTGGGCTCCGACTGATCCGCACCGCGCGGAAGCGCGTTGTGGGCTCCTCCACCGTGTTCCGTTTCGACCACCCAGCTCCTACCCCGCCAGCAGGCCGCCCTGCTGCCGGCCCTCGACAGGTTCCGCCGGTCCCTTCGCGTGCGCCGATCGACGTGTCCTCTTCAGACGAGCCGACCACCGGAGCCAGCCAGGCAGGAGAGCAGTAGAGTTCGTCTGCTGCAGGTGGAGTTCGTGTGCTAGACCTTTTGTACCGCCGCCAACTCTTTCGGAGTCGTGGCGAGGTAGTGTGTGAGTGTGTTGTTGTGGGTGTTGTCTGGTAGTCTGGATCTCTGAGGTGGTGTGCGTACAGTCAAGCTCGGCGCAGCTCTGTGACTTGTCCACACCCGTTGTTTTAGGTGCTTTCCGAGTTGAGAAAAGCTTTATGACTAGTGTGTGCTTTCTGAGCTCGTTTACTTTACTTCTTCCCTTTTTAAGTGCTGTTCTGTTTTCTTACCCCGCCCTTTTCTGGGAGATTAGATGGCTACCCGTCCCCGTCGTGTGGCTCGTGCTCCAGCTCGTTTGGGTTACGAAACCCGCAGGGAAGAACCAGAATCGGAAAATGAGTCAGGGAATGAACCGGTTAATGCTCCAGCTCAGGCAGATCCTGCAGCAAACCGTGCACAGGACTTACCCCCGCCTCCCCAGCTTCAGGCAGATTACCAGCACATGATGGCAGTTCAGACTCAGATCTTGCAGGGCTTAGCCCAAGCCATAGCAGGCATCCAGCAGAATTTGCAGCCGCAGGCTCCGCACCCAGTGCCTTTCCATAACAACAATCACAGATCCAAGCTGACGGACTTTCTAAGATCCCACCCACCGGAATTCTCTCACACCGTCGAGCCCGTTGAGGCCGACGATTGGCTAAAGGATGTTGAGAGAAAACTCAACCTAGTGCAGTGCACCCCAGTGGAAAAGACCCTTTTTGCTGCACATCAGTTAAGAGGCTCTGCAGCCGACTGGTGGGAGAATTACTGTAATGCCCATCCAGACGCTGTCAACATTGAGTGGGCAGAGTTCGCCGATGCCTTCCGTGCAGCTCATGTGCCCGAAAGTACCATCGACATGAAGAAAGAAGAGTTCAACCGTCTGAAACAAGGTACAGGAAGCGTCAATGAGTACCTGAGTCGCTTCAACAAATTGGCTCGGTATGCTCCCGAAGAAGTGGACTCCGACAAGAAAAAGATCAGGAAGTTCTTGAAGGGAATCGCAGTAGGGTTGAGAATCCAGTTGCTTGCCCATGACTTCCCCACTTTCCAGCACATGGTCAACAAGGCCTTGCTTCTGGAGGATGCCAGAAAAGAGGCAACTGAGGAATATAAGAAGCGCAAGTCTACCCACCAAGCGCCCCCTTTCCGAGGTGTGCCACGCCCTCGTGTTGGACATCCCATGCAGTACCACCAACCTGCCCCCCAAGTCAGTCGTCAACCTGGCTTTACTCTCCGTCCACCGGTGCCTCGCCTTACTCCGTCGCCCCAGCAGCATGCCCCTAGTGGCAACACCGCAAGGAACAGTGTCTCCTCCTTCAATTCGCCCACAGGAATGGCAAATGTGCAGTGCTTCACGTGCAAACAAATGGGACACTACGCCAGACAGTGTCCTCGGAATCAGGGAATTTCAAACCCCGGACGCTCTGATGCTAGCTTCCCCAGGACGCCAGCACCCGCACAGTCCCGTCCAGTCACTCAGACAAGTGGACAAGGTTCTCGCACCTCCAACAACTTTGGACGAGGTCGAGTGAACCACATTCAAGCTGAAACCGCCCAAGAGTCCCCTGACGTGGTGATGGGTATGTTCTCTGTCAACTCCATACCCGCACTCGTTCTATTTGATTCAGGAGCTTCTCATTCGTTCATATCACAAGCTTTCGTGAAAAGAAATGGTTGGAAAACCCAAAATTTACAAGTACCTATGGTAATACATTCCCCTGGAAGGGATATAAGGGCAGATAAACTATGCCCAAAGGTTGATCTAGTGATAGAAGGGGTTAGCTTCGCAGCCAAACCCATAGTCCTAGACTCGCAAGGTCTGGATGTCATCCTAGGGATGGATTGGTTGGCTAAGCACAAAGGACAAATTGATTGTGCCGATAGGACCATCACTTTGCAAGGACCCGGAGGAAAACAAGTGCGTTTCACTCCCCTCCTTCCCGGAAAACGGGCAACCCTGAACAGTTTGCAAGCTGCTCCCTTGGAAATGGTACCCATAGTCAACAAGTACCCCGATGTGTTTCCAGAAGAACTACCCGGGATGCCACCGGATCGAGAAATTGAGTTCTCCATAGAGCTTGCCCCAGGCACCGCTCCCATTGCCAAGAGGCCCTACAGAATGGCAGCCAATGAACTGGCGGAAATTAAGAAACAGATCGAAGAACTTCAGAACAAGGGTTACGTGCGACCCAGCTCGTCCCCTTGGGGAGCCCCTGTACTCTTAGTAAAGAAGAAGGATGGCTCTGAGAGAATGGTGATAGACTATAGAGCCTTGAACGAAGTAACCATCAAGAATAAGTATCCCCTACCACGGATTGACGATTTGTTCGACCAATTGGAAGGAGCCAGAGTGTTCTCCAAGATCGACCTACGATCTGGGTATCACCAGCTCAAAATCAGATCAGGAGATATCCCCAAGACCGCTTTCTCAACGCGGTATGGCCTGTATGAGTTCACCGTGATGTCTTTCGGACTCACCAATGCTCCGGCATTCTTCATGAACCTGATGAATAAAGTTTTCATGGACTACTTGGATAAGTTCGTTGTGGTCTTCATCGACGACATTCTGATTTACTCAAGAAACGGACAAGATCATGCAAATCATCTACGGAAAGTAATGGAAAGGTTGCGTGAACACCAACTCTTTGCCAAGTACTCGAAGTGTGAGTTTTGGTTGGATAAAGTAGCCTTCCTTGGCCATGTCATCTCCACCAAAGGTGTTGAAGTAGACCCCAGTAAGGTTGAGGCCGTCCTCGCCTGGAACGCACCCAAGACGGTGTCTGAGATCCGTAGTTTCCTCGGTTTAGC
>BDMV01000007.1:45559840-45570549 GCA_008326285.1 Oryza officinalis
GTCGTTAAAGTTTCGATGGAAATAACACCACAACAAGTTAATCTGGTCCGTTAAGGGCCCCTCTACACCGAGCACGTCAGGTTTAGGAACTAATTTGAGGTAGCGTGTCAGGGAAAGAACGAAATTGGACGGGCTAAAAAACTCTCTTCAAATTCCATGTTGTCATGCATTTCCATCTTAATGGATGTCGTTTTGACTAATATCTCGCAACGTAGACATTCTACAAGGCCCTCGAGTGGCACTCATGCGTGCTACGTCATGGAGCATGCAACCTTTTCAGGGGAAAAGTTTAGAAACTAGGCGAATAAACACATTCCTCACCATATTTGGCACAACCATTTGATAAGCAAGGCGTTTAGGGCAATGTCCATAAAGTTTCGAAGGAAATAACCCCACAACAAGTTAATCTGGTCCGTTGAGGGCCCTTCTACACTGAGCACGTCAGGTTTGGGAACGAATTTGTGGTAGCGTGGCAGGGAAAGAACGACATTGGACGGGCTAAAAAACTCTCTTCAAATTCCATGTTGTCATTCATTTCCATTATAATGGATGTCACTTTTACTAATATCTCACAACGGAGACATTCTACAAGGCCCTGGAGTGGCACTGATGCGTGCTACGTCGTGGAGCATGCAACCTTTTCAGGGGAAAAGTTTAGAAACATTGTAAATAAACACATTCCTCACCATGTTTGGCACAACCATTTGATAAGCGAGGCGTTTAGGGCAATGTCCTTAAAGTTTCGATGGGAATAACCCTAGAACAAGTTAATCTGGTCCGTTGAGGGCCCTTCTACACCGAGCACGTCAGGTTTAGGAACTAATTTGTGGTGCCGTGTCAAGGAAAGAACGACATTGGACGAGCTAAAAAACTCTCTTCAAATTCCATGTTGTCATGCATTTTCATCATAATGGATGTCGTTTTGACTCATATCTCGCAACGGACACATTTTACAAGGCCCACGAGTGGCACTCATGCGTGCTACGTCATGGAGCATGCAACCTTTTCAGGGGAAAAGTTTAGAAAGTTTGTGAATAAACACATTCCTCACCTTGTTTGGCACAACCTTTGGATAAGCGATGCGTTTAGGGCAATGTCGTTAAAGTTTCGATGGAAATAACACCACAACAAGTTAATCTGGTCCGTTGAGGGCCCTTCTACACCGAGCACGTCAGGTTTAGGAACAAATTTGAGGTAGCGTGTCAGGGAAAGAACGAAATTGGACGGGCTAAAAATCTCTCTTCAAATTCCATGTTGTCATGCATTTTCATCATAATGGATGTCGTTTTGACTCATATCTCGCAACGGAGACATTTTACAAGGCCCTCGAGTGCCACTCATGCGTGCTACGTCATGGAGCATGCAACCTTTTCAGGGGAATAGTTTAGAAACTAGGCGAATAAAGACATTCTTGACCTTGTTTGGCACAACCTTTGGATAAGCGATGAGCTTTACCGCAATGTCCTTAAAGTTTCCATGGAAATAACACCACAACAAGTTAATCTGGTCCGTTGAGGGCCCTTCTACACCGAGCACGTCAGGTTTAGGAACTAATTTGTGGTAGCGTGTCATGGAGAGAACGAAATCGGACGAGCTAAAAAACTCTCTTCAAATTCCATGTTGTCTTGCATATCCATCATAATGGATGTCGTTTTGACTAATATCTCGCAACGGAGACAATCTACAAGGCCCTGGAGTGGCACTCATGAGTGCTACGTCATGGAGCATGTATCCTTTTCAGGGGAAAAGTTTAGAAACTTTGTAAATAAACACATTCGTCATCATGTTTGGCACAACCATTTGATGAGCGACGCGTTTAGGGCAATGTCCTGAAAGTTCCGATAGAAATAACCCCACAACAAGTTAATCTGGTCCGTTGAGGTCCCTTCTACACCGAGCACGTCAGGTTTAGGAACTAATTTGTGGTAGCGTGGCCGGGAAAAAACGACATTGGACGAGCTAAAAAACTCTCTTCAAAGTCCATGTTGTCATGCATTTCAATCATAATGGATGTCGTTTTGACTGATATCTCGCAACGGAGACATTCTACAAGGCCCACGAGTGGCACTCATGCGTGCTACGTCATGGAGCATGCAACCTTTTCAGGGGAAAAGTTTAGAAACTTTGTGAATAAACACATTCCTCACCTTGTTTGGCACAACCTTTGGATAAGCGATGCGTTTAGGGCAATGTCGTTAAAGTTTCGATGGAAATAACAACACAACAAGTTAATCTGGTCCGTTGAAGGCCCTTCTACACTGAGCACGTCAGGTTTAGGAACTAATTTGAGGTAGCGTGTCAGGGAAAGAACGAAATTGGACGGGCTTAAAAACTCTCTTCAAATTCCATGTTGTCATGCATTTCCATCATAATGGATGTCGTTTTGACTAATATCTCGCAACGGAGACATTCTATAAGGCCCTCGAGTGGCACTCATGCGTGCTACGTCATGGAGCATGCAACCTTTTCAGGGGAAAAGTTTAGAAACTAGGCGAATAAACACATTCTTCACCTTGTTTGGCACAACCTTTGGATAAGCGATGCGCTTTACCGCAATGTCCTTAAAGTTTCCATGGAAATAACACCACAACAAGTTAATCTGGTCCGTTGAGGGCCCTTCTACACCGAGCACGTCAGGTTTAGGAACTAATTTGTGGTAGCATGTCATGGAAAGAACGAAATCGGACGGGCTAAAAAACACTCTTCAAATTCCATGTTGTCATGCATTTCCATCATAATGGATGTCGTTTTGACTAATATCTCGCAACGGAGACATTCTACAAGGCCCTGGAGTGGCACTCATGCGTGCTACGTCGTGGAGCATGCATCCTTTTCAGGGGAAAAGTTTAGAAACTTTGTAAATAAACACATTCCTCATCATGTTTGCCACAACCATTTGATGAGCGAGGCGTTTAGGGCAATGTCCTGAAAGTTCCGATGGAAATAACCCCACAACAAGTTAATCTGGTCTGTTGAGGTCCCTTCTACACCGGGCACGTCAGGTTTAGGAACTAATTTGTGGTAGCGTGGCAGGGAAAGAATGAAACTGGACGGGCTATAAAACTCTCTTCAAATTCCATGTTGTCATGCATTTCCATCATAATGGATGTCGTTTTGACTAATATCTCGCAACGGAGACATTCTACAAGGCCCTCGAGTGGCACTCATGCGTTCTACGTCATGGAGCATGCAACCTTTTCAGGGGAAAAGTTTAGAAACTAGGCGAATAAACACATTCCTCACCATGTTTGGCACAACCATTTGATAAGCGAAGCATTTAGGGCAATGTCCTTAAAGTTTCGATGGAAATAACCCCACAACAAGTTAATCTGGTCCGTTGAGGGCCCTTCTACACCGAGCACGCAGGTTTGGGAACGAATTTGTGGTAACGTGGCAGGGAAAGAACGACATTGGACGGGCTAAAAAACTCTCTTCAAATTCCATGTTGTCATGCATTTCCATCATAACGGATGTCGCTTTGACTAATATCTCACAACGGAGACATTCTACACGGCCCTGGAGTGGTACTCATGCGTGCTACGTGGTGGAGCATGCAACCTTTTCAGGGGAAAAGTTTAGAAAGTTTGTAAATAAACACATTCCTCACCATATTTGGCACAACCATTTGATGAGCGAGGCGTTTAGGGCAATGTCCTTAATGTTTCGATGGAAATAACCCCACAACAAGTTAATCTGGTCCGTTGAGGGCCCTTCTACACCGAGCACGTCAGGTTTAGGAACTAATTTGTGGTGCCGTGTCAGGGACAGAACGACATTGGACGAGCTAAAAAACTCTCTTCAAATTCCATGTTGTCATGCATTTTCATTGTAATGGATGTCGTTTTGACTCATATCTCGCAACGGAGACATTCTACAAGGCCCTCGAGTGCCACTCATGCGTGCTATGTCATGGAGCATGCAACCTTTTCAGGGTAAAAGTTTAGAAACTAGGCGAATAAACACATTCTTCACCTTGTTTGGCACAACCTTTGGATAAGCGATGCGCTTTACCGCAATGTCCTTAAAGATTCGAAGGGAATATCCCCACAACAAGTTAATCTGGTCCATTGAGGGCCCTTCTACACCGAGCATGTCAGGTTTAGGAACTAATTTGTGGTAGCGTGGCAAGGAAAGAACGACGTTGGACGGGCTAAAAAACTCTCTTCAAATTCCATGTTGTCATGCATTTCCATCATAATGGATGTTCTTTTTACAAATATCTTGCAACGGAGACATTCTACAGGGCCCTCGGCTGGCACTCATGCGTGCTACGTCATGGAGCATGCAACCTTTTCAGGGGAAAAGTTTAGAAACTTTGTGAATAAACACATTCCTCACCTTGTTTGGCTCAACCTTTGGATAAGCGATGCGTTTAGGGCAATGTCGTTAAAATTTCGATGGAAATAACACCACAACAAGTTAATCTGGTCCGTTGAGGGCCCTTCTACACCGAGCACGTCAGGATTAGGAACTAATTTGAGGTACCGTGTCAGGGAAAGAACGAAATTGGACGGGCTAAAAAACTCTCTTCAAATTCCATGTTGTCATGCATTTTGATCATAATGGATGTCGTTTTGACTAATATCCCGCAACAGAGACATTCTACAAGGCCCTCGAGTGGCACTTATGCGTGCTACGTCATGGAGCATGCAACCTTTTCTCGGGAAAAGTTTAGAAACTAGGCGAATGAACACATTCCTCACCATGTTTGGCACAACCATTTGATAAGCGAGGCGTTTAGGGCAATGTCCTTAAAGTTTCGATGGAAATAACCCCACAACAAGTTAATCTGGTCCGTTGAGGGCCCTTCTACACCGAGCACGTCAGGTTTGGGAACGAATTTGTGGTAGCGTGGCAGGGAAAGAACGACATTGGATGGGCTAAAAAACACTCTTCAAATTCCATGTTGTCATGCATTTCCATCATAATGGATGTCGCTTTGACTAATATCTCACAGTGCAGATATTCTACAAGGCCCTGGAGTGGCACTCATGCGTGCTACGTCGTGGAGCATGCAACCTTTTCAGGGGAAAAGTTTAGAAACTTTGTAAATAAACACATTCCTCACCATGTTTGGCACAACCATTTGATAAGCGAGGCGTTTAGGGCAATGTCCTTAAAGTTTCGATGGAAATAACCCCACAACAAGTTAATCTGGTCCGTTGAGGGCCCTTCTACACCGAGCACGTCAGGTTTAGGAACTAATTTGTGGTGCCGTGTCACGGAAAGAACGACATTGGACGAGCTAAAAAACTCCAAATTCCATGTTGACATGCATTTTCATCATAATGGATGTCGTTTTGAGTCATATCTCGCAACGGAGACATTTTACAAGGCCCTCGAGTGCCACTCATGCGTGCTATGTCATGGAGCATGCAACCTTTTCAGGGGAAAAGTTTAGAAACTAGGCGAATAAACACATTCTTCATCTTGTTTGGCACAACCTTTGGATAAGCGATGCGCTTTACCGCAATGTCCTTAAAGTTTCCATGGAAATAACACCACAACAAGTTAATCTGGTCCGTTGAGGGCCCTTCTACACCGAGCACGTCAGGTTTAGGAACTAATTTGTGGTAGCGTGTCATGGAAAGAACGAAATCGGACAGGCTAAAAAACTCTCTTCAAATTCCATGTTGTCATGCATTTCCATCATAATGGATGTCGTTTTGACTAATATCTCGCAACGGAGACATTCTACAAGGCCCTGGAGTGGCACTCATGCGTGCTACGTCGTGGAGCATGCAACCTTTTCAGGGGAAAAGTTTAGAAACTTTGTAAATAAACACATTCCTCAGCATGTTTGGCACAACCATTTGATGAGCAAGGCGTTTAGGGCAATGTCCTGAAAGTTCCGATAGAAATAACCCCACAACAAGTTAATCTGGTCCGTTGAGGTCCCTTCAACACCGAGCACGTCAGGTTTAGGAACTAATTTGTGGTACCGTGGCAGGGAAAGAACGACATTGGACGAGCTAAAAAACTCTCTTCAAAGTCCATGTTGTCATGCATTTCCATCATAATGGAAGTCGTTTTGATAGATATCTCGCAACGGAGACATTCTACAAGGCCCTGGAGTGGCACTCATGCGTGCTACGTCGTGGAGCATGCAACCTCTTCAGGGGAAAAGTTTAGAAACTTTGTAAATAAACACATTCCTCACCATGTTTTGCACAACCATCTCATAAGCGAGGCGTTTAGGGCAATGTCCTTAAAGTTTCGATGGAAATAACACCACAACAAGTTAATCTGGTCCGTTGAGGGCCCTTCTACACCGAGCACGTCAGGTTTAGGAACAAATTTATGGTAGCGTGGCAGGGAAAGAACGACATTGGACGAGCTAAAAAACTCTCTTCAAATTCCATGTTGTCATGCATTTCCATCATAACGGATGTAGTTTTGACTGATATCTCGCAACGGAGACATTCTACAAGGTCCATGAGTGGCACTCATGCGTGCTACGTCATGGAGCATGCAACCTTTTCAGGGGAAAAGTTTAGAAACTTTGTGAATAAACACGTTCCTCACCTTGTTTGGTACAACCTTTGGATAAGCGATGCGTTTAGGGCAATGTCGTTAAAGTTTCGATGGAAATAACACCACAACAAGTTAATCTGGTCCGTTGAGGGCCCTTCTACACCGAGCACGTCAGGTTTAGGAACTAATTTGAGGTAGCGTGTTAGGGAAAGAACGACATTGGACGAGCTAAAAAACTCTCTTCAAATTCCATGTTGACATGCATTTTCATCATAATGGATGTCGTTTTGACTCATATCTCGCAACGGAGACATTTTACAAGGCCCTCGAGTGCCACTCATGCGTGCTACGTCATGGAGCATGCAACCTTTTCAGGGGAAAAGTTTAGAAACTAGGCGAATAAACACATTCTTCATCTTGTTTGGCACACCCTTTGGATAAGCGATGCGCTTTACCGCAATGTCCTTAAAGTTTCCATGGAAATAACACCACAACAAGTTAATCTGGTCCGTTGAGGGCCCTTCTACACCGAGCACGTCAGGTTTAGGAACTAATTTGTGGTAGCGTGTCATGGAAAGAACGAAATCGGACGGGCTAAAAAACTCTCTTCAAATTCCATGTTGTCATGCATTTCCATCATAATGGATGTCGTTTTGACTGATATCTCGCAACGGAGACATTCTACAAGGCCCTGGAGTGGCACTCATGCGTGCTACGTCGTGGAGCATGCAACCTTTTCAGGGGAAAAGTTTAGAAACTTTGTAAATAAACACATTCTTCATCATGTTTGGCACAACCATTTGATGAGCGAGGCGTTTAGGGCAATGTCCTGAAAGTTCCGATAGAAATAAGCCCACAACAAGTTAATCTGGCCGTTGAGGTCCCTTCAACACTGAGCACGTTAGGTTTAGGAACTAATTTGTGGTATCGTGGCAGGGAATGAACGACATTGGATGAGCTAAAAAACTCTCTTCAAAGTCCATGTTGTCATGCATTTCCATCATAATGGATGTCGTTTTGACTGATATCTCGGAACGGAGACATTCTACAAGGCCCAGGAGTGGCACTTATGCGTGCTACGTCATGGAGCATGAAACCTTTTCTGGGGAATAGTTTAGAAACTTTGTGAATAAACACATTCTTCACCTTGTTTGGCACAACCTTTGGATAAGCGATGCGTATAGGGCAATGTCCTTAAATTATCGATGGAAATAACCCGACAACAAGTTAATCTGGTTCGTTGAGGGCCTTTCTACACCGAGCACGTCATGTTTGTGAACGAATTTGTGGTAGCGTGGCAGGGAAAGAACGACATTGGACGGGCTAAAAAACTCTCTTCAAATTCCATGTTGTCATGCATTTCCATCATAATGGATGTCGCTTTGACTAATATCTCACAACGGAGACATTCTACAAGGCCCTGGAGTGGCACTCATGCGTGCTACGTTGTGGAGCATGCAACCTTTTCAGGGGAAAAGTTTAGAAACTTTGTAAAGAAACACATTCCTCACCATGTTTGGCACAACCATTTCATAAGCGAGGCGTTTAAGGCAATGTCCTTAAAGTTTCGATGGAAATAACGCCACAACAAGTTAATCTGGTCCGTTGAGGGCTCTTCTACACTGAGCACGTCAGGTTTAGGAACTAATTTATGGTAGCGTGGCAGGGAAAGAACGACCTTGGACTGGCTAAAAAACTCTCTTCAAACTCCATGTTGTCATGCATTTGCATCATAATGGACGTCGTTTTGTTAACACCAGAATTTGGTAAGCCCCGAAGTCCTCATCGGCCCAAGATCTATATCGGCTCAAAGCTAATATCGGCCTAGAGTTCTACATCGGTCGATGGGGGTTATCTCAAACCAACCACCAATAGCAGTCGGATTCTTGTTAGATTCGGGAAGATCTTATCCAGAGAAGACCGAATTTGAAGAGGATGCGGTTTGTATCTTTTAATTAGGATAAGTTTGTTAGTTTCTTTCTTATCTTTAGGAAAGTTTGAGTCGTATTCTGTTAGGATTTTTGTTAGCTTATGGGTATAAATATGTAAGCCCGTAGTTCATGTAATTGGGATCACACGATCAATACAACTTCGGCGCATCGCCACCCTTTACTTTTCGTCTTCTTCGACGAGTTCATGCCCTTCCCGCGAGGGGTAAGTCTCGTTATGGTTGCCTGCGCTGTCGGGGCTAGGGCTTCGACGTTCTGATCTCGTCAACGTAAGCACCTACTATCATATATCTTTGTCAATCTGGTTTGGCTTCTTGATTTAGTCTTATCGGCCGAGATTCGCTTTAGGGTTTATGCCGGTATCGACTAAATTGCTTTGCTAGATTAGATTGGCTAAGGTATCCACCACCCCGAAAATCAGTCAAGGGCTTGATTGTCTAGATCTTGCGTTTCTTTTCATACTTAGTGCTGCATCAGTTCGGTTTGACCTACTAAGTCGTGATTAGAACCGTAATCTCTAGCCTGCTTGTTGGCTGCCAATAAGGGTTTCATCGGGGTTTCAGCCGATGAGTTATCTGGACGTTGCATCGGCCTAAGAGTTTTATATATAGATTGGATCTGGCCGATGACAACAGAGTATATATTGTTTATCTGCTTGTTGAGAGTTTATGCCATCGGACTTCTGGCCGATGTGTGCTTTAATCTTCATATCAAATGTTTATCTTATATTTATCTGGATTATGCTATATCATATTGCTATATCATCATGTTATCGTCAGCCGATCGTCTCTATATAGATATTTGTTCAGTACATCGGTTGGAATTGTGCCATTGGCTCATCGGCCGATCGGTTGTTTTGGCTATCGGCCTATCGGCCGATACGTTTTTGCCCTATCGGCCGATAAACTTTCTGTTATGTCGTTTTGCATATCTTGTCAGTGGCAGGATCAAACTGACTGGCTCGCCCGCGCTTCATCAATTTTAGGACCTGCACTGGAGCTAAGCAGATCTCCCAGGCCTTCGTGTGTCTGCACGCCGGATCCTCATCGGCGGTACGGATTTGGCGTCAACACATTTTTGGCACGCCCGGTGGGACCGTGTTCTTGACAACAGATTTTTACACGGTTCGTGGAACCCACAATTGCAACAATATGTCTGATCAAGAAGTCAAGGCCAAGGAAGAACAATCCCTCCAGCCGATGGATAAAAAGGAAGAACAATTTCTCAAGCCGGTAGAGGAAGAAGAAGAGCTGATGGATGATGAGACACTTCAAAAGACAGTTGATGAAATTGTTCGTCGCACTGTGTTTGCTCGATCTGGAGTTTTGGTGAGTACATTACATGGTTTGATCGAGAAGATAGTTCCCAGAGTTATTGCATTAAGAGGTCAGACTGGGGGGCAAATTGACGAACAATTTCAACATCGGCAACAACAATATTGGCTCGGGGGGCAAGCATATCAGTATGGTGGGTTACAACAACAATATCGGCCAGGAGAAATTCAAAGATATCAGTCTAAAGAAGATTGGGCCGATATGATTGCAAAGGTAACGGAGGAGCAGTTTGGGATTAAACCTAAGGATCAGATTTCTGTGTATCGGCCGCCATATCCTGATTGGTTCGACAGAGTTCCTTTTCCAGGCCGATACAAAGTTCCAGACTTCTCCAAGTTTTCAGGGCAAGATGATATATCTACAAGAGAACATATCAGCCGGTTCTTAGCTCAATGTGGGGAGGCGTCGGCTGAAGAGGCTCTGAAAGTTAGATTATTTCCGTTGTCTTTGACTGGATCGGCCTTCAAATGGTTTTCGTCATTGCCGCCAAACTCGATCAGAGGTTGGGCTGATCTTGAGAAGCAATTTCATCAGTACTTCTTTGCTGGGGACATTGAGTTAGAGTTTTCAGATTTGATTTTAGTCAAACAGCAAGAAGGGGAATCGGCTGTGGAGTATATTCAAAGATTTCGTGATGTCCGCAACCGATGTTATAGCTTGAGCCTAACTGATGAACAACTAGCAGATCTTGCGTTCCAAGGGTTGTCAGCGCCTATAAAAGATAGATTCTTTTTCCATGAGTTTGACAGCCTGGCTCATCTAATACAGAAGGTATCGGCTTACGAGAGCCGATGTCAAGAAGAAGAGAAGAATCAGTTTTGGGGCGATCAAGGCAAGGGTAATTTTGAAGCATGACTTCTCATACTCCAAAACTGGGGGGCATGTGTTAACACCAGAATTTGGTAAGCCCCGAAGTCCTCATCGGCCCAGGATCTATATCGGCTCAAAGCTA
>BDMV01000007.1:45570649-45585208 GCA_008326285.1 Oryza officinalis
TAATTTACAAGATACAATTGCCTAAAACCGAGTTTTATCTCTATTTGGCAACTTCCTTGAAGCTTACTTCGAGCCCAGACCAAGCCCACGTTGATACTGTCAACTCACAACCCGTATCGGCCCATGACCAAACCAAATCCGTATCGGCCGATATGCCCTTCATAGCAACACTCCCCAAGTCCGATACGGTTACTAGGTCCGATACGAAGCCTGGTCCGACTCCAACTCAACCCTTCCTCTCTGCTTCGGTCTCCTCTTTCCTTTCCAAGTCGATTACCAAAATCCGTCGTCAACACATGCCCCCCAATTCCGCTTCATTATATAATGTGGCGGAATTAGCTCCAGGGAACTCATCGACTCTTTGCTAGGTTTAACCTGAAAACCGCACAGATCCAGATTCGAATCCTCTCGCCGCCGATTCGACAAACCCCTCGTGTTCTTCAATTCCGGCGACCCCTCGGCGTCTCGTCAACTTCGACCCCCTTCACAGCGACCCCTCCAACGACAACGATGGCCTCCGCCCCGTTCTACGCCTCCGAGATCCCTGCGGTAAGTCGATTCCTTCAAAACCCGCATTATTATCATTTCCGTCGATTTCCCCAAATTAGGTCTTTACTTTCTGCCCCCCTTAGGCCTTATATTTTCATCGTCGTTCTCACGTTTTAGGTCTTCAAGAACCAAATCCTGATTCCCACCGACGATAAGTCCCATCGCTTCCTCTTGGGCCCCATGGGCGACTGCGACCCAACCTGGCTCATCAACGCCGAGACAGACAGAATCCCTTTCAGACAAGCCAAACCCACCGTTTCGGCGTGGAAGCACACCTTCAGATCATGGCCATCAAAGCTAAATGGATATAGGACTTGGCACAAAAGGATCGCTGCTGTCAAACAAGTCCACTGGGATGAGATTGGAATCGGCCAATGCATAACTCTGTCCCTGGCCGATACCAAGAAAAATGAGCCATTAATGTCAGCTGCCAGCTACTTCTGGTCAAATACCTTGAACTCCTTTATGTTCAAGCAAGGTCCGATGACCCCAACCCTTATAGATATCAAGGTACTCACAGGACTAGATATCAGCTCTGAGATCAACCCCTTCAACCTCCTAGTAAACAGCAGTCACAAGTTGAAGACGAAGAAAATCGGAGGCTGGTCCGGATATATCTCTGAACACATGGAACAGGGATCAGTTTCAGAGCGAGAACACGTAGCTTTCCTGACGCTATGGTTGGAGAGATTTGTCTTCTGCGGATCGACCTGTGGCCCTACTACAAACTGTCAACACTTGGCTCAAGCTTTGGTCGACAAGAGACAAATCCCCTTGGGCCGATACCTTCTAGGAGCTGTATATCGGCTACTCCATGTTGCCACACAAGACCTGATGCTGAAACAGACTGTGGCTCATGGAGGACCATGGTGGTTCGTTCAACTCTGGCTAACCATATACACCAACACCATGGTTGATCGGCCACCTCTATCAGATTCCCGCTTTCCATCCAAATATGCCGATCACGAAGACCCGAGGGATAGAAGATGCATGTCGTACGGGGAAGCAGCCTCCATCTACCCCGGCGCAGATCAATCGGCCGATGATATGGCTGCATGGTTCATCCGCTTCTTCACCGGCCCTCCATCAGCCAGGATGGATATGTTTGTCTATACATCGGACCGAGACTTCGAGCTTCCAGACGACTTGCAACTGAGCTTAATAAATGACGACATGGAATCAAGGGAATTGTTCATGATCGGCCTCACTCCATGCCTGCTTCCAGTAGGTGTCTTTCAGGGAAGGAGCACCAGCTTGTCTTATGAGTTTTACACCCCAATGACAGCTGCTAGACAATGCGGGCTCGGACAACTTCCCATCAGCTTGCATCTTCATAAGCTCCTAGAGAGCAGAGGCATAGTCCCATCGGCCCTGATCATGAACAAAGCAATGGAAGTCGAGCTCCCTCATCTCGGTGACTGCGATCGGCTGCATCTGAGTGCCTTCGTGCATATTAACTTCCAAACCTGGTGGCAAGAGTGGGCCGCTCACATCTTTCATCAATCGGCCAGGTTCTACGTGACAGAACTTATCCAAGGCATCAGCCCTCAAGTCCCGGATGAGCCGATTCCATCTGTGAGCAACAGCGGACGAAAGATCTTCTACGCTCAAGCCATAGCTCCATCGGGGTCGACTGTTTTAGAGTCTATCATCGGCCTTACTGCCCCAAAAGTGGCATCACTTCTCCAAGGTCCGATGCTTAAAGAAAACCCCAAGAGGAAGGCACCGGCCAAAGGCAAATCGCAGAAAGTCAGCAAGAAAGCCAGAGCTGATGACCAAGCCGATGCTGAAGAGCTAGACCCCTCCTTAGAAGAATTCCTCGAAGAACAAGTGATGGAGGAGGAGATCGACGCAGCAGCGGCCGATGCAGACAAAGAAGAAAACCCATCGGTCGAAACCACCCAAGAGCCATCGGCCGAAGCTACGGAGATCCCACCGGCCGATGACCAAGATGACGCCCCGCAACCAAGAAGAACCAGACATGCAGTTCGCAAGGTCAATAAAATCCCTTCTCTGTGTTTACATAATCCCTTTGTACTGTCATATTTTAACCTCATATCCTTTTCAGGCTGCGGTGTCATCTGTATTGAAGGAAAGAACTCAATCGGCCCCTATGCCAAGATCCAAGAAAACAACTTTACAACGACGCGAACGAGCCAAGGCACGATTAAGAACCCCTTCTCCTTCTCCACCGCCCTCTCCGACTGTCTCGGTAAGAATTGATTTTTTTCATTATTTCTTTAATCTCATAGCCCTATTCACCAATTTCCTGCTTTTCAGCCTAGGGCTCCATCACCTTCACCACATCGGCCAGCCCCCTCGCCTGCTGTGTCGTCAAAGCAAAGGGAGGCCGATGCGATCACCACCAATGCTCCAACACAGGTAACCATGATCACTCTGATCCTCTTTCTGCCGATTCCTGACTAACAAGACTAACTTCAACCCATGTTGATACTTGCAGAACCTAGCCGACATGTTTTCCTTCGATATCGGCCAGTTCCTTGATGATGAGGATAAGGAAATACCCAGCGCAGCCAAGGCACCAATCTCCGACGATCTGAAGAACCGGCTGACTGACATTGGGAATCGGCTAGAAGCCTCGCTGGAGTGCTTGGTAGAAGACTGCTCCTCCATCAGAGTCAGGGTACAAGAAATCCAAGACGAACTGCCCGAAGACCTGATGGAAATCCTTACGCCGGCCATCTTCCTGGAACAGTACCGATTCAAGCTTTTCAGAGCAAAGGAAAGACTTGCAGAGCGACGACAGCGCGAACAAATGGAATCGGCTCTGTCCGCTAGCAAAGCTCAGGTGAATGCCGATAAGACCAGGTTGGATGAGCTAGCGGTGGAGCCGATCGTGCTGAAAAATAAGCTTGAAGAACTCCGTCGCCTCGAGGCAGAGCTAGAATCGAAGCTATCCGCTACACGCCAAGAAATCCAGGAAGTCGAAGCCGGGATAGCTGCATCGCCCAAGATCATAGAAGACCAGACGGCAAAGCTCAAGGCATCGGCCAAGTACCTCGCAACCCTGAGCAAGTCACTGAAACCAATCCCAGGGACGATGGCCGATGATGCCCAGGCTATCGAAGACGTTGAGCACATCCGTCGTAAGGCCATTGCTGCTATTGCAGACTTCATTGGGTGATGTAGCACATGTTATTTCTACAATGTAGAACCGTACACCTTATCGGCCATGCAGCCGAATTTGTTTCGATAATTCCAGCTTAATTTATTGATTCTGAAATCCTCTTTACCCTTTATCGGCCGTGCAGCCGAACTGTTTTGAAAATTCCAACCATATGTATCTTCAAGATGAACAATCCGATTATACGCAATCTCATCAGCCAGATAGCCGAAGTCAATCGCCAAACTGAACAATCTGTGAAAATTCCTGCATAAACCATCGCATCGGCCAGCAAGCCGAAGTCTTCTGATAATTCCTTGAAAATTCCTGTATGTAATGATGCCCCCCAAATTTTGGAAGATGAGGGCTCATGTTCTGAAATTTGAACTAAGGGCGATAGTATTTATCGGCCATCTAGAGACGATGTTTGACTACATCGGCTGTTATCATAAATCGGCTAGGGGGCCGATCATGAATCAATCCAGATACTGGGATAATACCGTTTCAAGTATTTGCCATTGAGAGCTCGTCCATAAATCTCGCCATCTAATCCCTTGAGCAGATAGGCATTGTGAGGAACACATCGATGAATGAGAAAAGGGCCTTCCCAATTAGGTGACCACTTGCCGAATTTGTTATCTTTGGAGCCGATCGGCATTAGCAATTTCCACACAAGGTCTCCTTCCTCAAACGATTTGGCAACAACCTTTTTATTATAATGACGGGCCACTCTATCTTTATCGCGCTTGATTTTCTCCAAGGCCCGTAATCGAACATGTGCCAAATCGTCCAGTTCATCAACCATAAGATTATGGTACTCATCGGCTGTCAAGTCGTCTTGCAAAGCAATCCTTCTTGAGCCGATGGCGGTTTCCCACGGCAGTACAGCTTCATGCCCATAGACCAGCTGATAGGGAGGCACTTGGATTGCACCATGGCAAGCCATCCGATACGCCCAAAGGGAATCGGCCAGCGTTGTATGCCATTGTCTTGGCTGTTCGTCAATTTTCCTCTTGATTAATTTGATCAAAGACTTGTTGGAAGCCTCTGCCTGCCCATTAGCCTGCGCGTAGTAAGGAGAAGAATTGAGTAATCTGATGCCCATACTGTCAGCAAATTGGACGAACTCATCGGACACGAAGATCGATCCCTGATCTGTGGTTATCGTCTGAGGTAACCCAAACCGATATATGATATGCTCCTTGACGAACTGAATAGCATCTTTGGAATCAACCTTCTTGAGAGGAACGGCCTCAACCCACTTTGTGAAGTAATCTGTAGCCACTAATATATACTTGTGTCCCTTACTAGATGGTGGGTTAATCTGGCCGATCATATCTATTCCCCATCCTCGAAACGGCCACGGCTTTATGATTGGATGCATAGCCGATGCCGGTGCTCTCTGAATTGCTCCAAATTTCTGACAATCCTGACATCCTTTATAATACTTGAAGCAATCTTCTAGCATGGTTGGCCAAAAGTATCCGACGCGCTTCATCAGCCATTTCATTTTATGGGCCGATTGATGGGTGCCACAAATCCCTTCATGTACTTCGCCCATAACGGTCTTAGCCTCCTCAGGACCTAGGCATTTGAGTAGGACACCATCAACCGTCCGATAATATAGGTTATCGTCCAGTAAAACATAGTGTAACACTTTATATTTCATTCTGCGTGACGCCGATTGGGAAGGGTTTCTCAAATACTCAATGATATCAAACCTCCAATCATCGGCGTGCACGAGAGCAACCTGAATTGGAATGTCTTTAGCCATTGGCCTGTACCCCGATGCCCCCTGAGCTAAATCATTGGCTTCGAAATTCTGCTTCCTGGGTATGTGCCTCATCGTTACGATCCGGAAACCGTGTAACAACTCTGTGCACTCTTCATTATAGAATTTGAGAATATCATCTCTGCACTCATACTCCCCAGAAAGTTGATTAATTACTAGCTGTGAATCACCAATGATTTCCACGGCATCGGCCTCGACTTCTTGTAACGACTGCAAGCCTTTGACGTGGCGGAGTATAAGACGAACTAACAACCATATTATTCCGAACTTAGTGAATGCGAACTTGAAACTTGCCCCCCGAGGGGAGATGATGACTAGGCCGATACCGCAACCGTGTCTGCAGACGGATCCATCGAAATATAACGTCCATGGTACAATGTCTGCATATGCAACTGAGTCATCTCTATGTTGAACGATGAAATCGGCCAGGGCTTGTCCTTTGATCGCTTTGGCCGATTCATATCGAAGATCAAACTCCGTTAAAGCAAAGATCCACTTCCCAACTCGTCCTTTCAACACAGGGGCCGATAGCATGTATTTCATCACATCGGCCTTGCTCACCACTATGCACTCGTTGGAAAGCAGGTAATGCCTCAATTTAGTACATGAAAAATATAGACAAAGGCATAATTTCTCCACTGGCGTGTACTTTGTTTCCGCATCTAACATTCTCCTGCTGAGATAAAAAATAGCTCTTTCCTTGCCGTTAACGTCTTGAACCAGGACTGAGCCGATGGACTTCTCATCGGCTGACAAGTACAATTTGAATGGGATTCCTTTCTGTGGAGGGATTAAGACCGGCGGAGAAGTTAAATATTCTTTGATATCGTCTAGCGCTTTCTGTTGCTTGTCACCCCATATAAACTCTTCGTCGTCCTTTATCTTTAACAGCGGAGTGAATGGCTCTATACGACCCGACAAATTTGATATAAAACGCCGGACGAAGTTGATCTTGCCAAGCAGAGACTGTAAGTTGGTCTTGTTTTCTGGAGGCTTGATTTTCTTGATGGCATCGATGTTCTTCTGTGTGATTTCAATCCCCCTCTCATGGACCAAGAAACCCAAAAACTGACCGGCCGATAAGCCGAAGGCACATTTATTAGGGTTCAACTTCAAACCATATTTCCTCGCCCTTTCTAGTACCTTGCGTAAGTCGGCCAAGTGCATATCATGTTCCCTTGACTTTACGACGACATCGTCTATATAGACTTCAATCAGAGAGCCGATAAGATCATGAAAAATATAGTTCATAGCCCTCTGATACGTAGCCCCAGCATTCTTCAAACCAAATGTCATGACGACCCATTCATATAGGCCGATTGCCCCTGGGCACCTGAAGGCTGTCTTGTGAATATCCTCTTTAGCCATAAAGATCTGATTGTAGCCCGCATTGCCGTCCATGAAACTGATGATCTTATGCCCAGAAGCGGCGTCAACGAGCAAATCGGCCAACGGCATAGGGTACTCATCTTTGGGCGTCGCCTTATTTAGATCTCTGAAATCGATGCATACCCTTAGCTTGCCGTTCTTTTTCAACACCGGAACTATGTTGGAGACCCACTCCGCGTATCGGCAGGGCCTGATAAAGTTGGCGTCGTAAAGTCTTGTGATCTCTGCTTTTATGGCTTCGTGCATATCGGCCTTAAACCTCCGAGGAGCTTGCTTAAAAGGCCGATAGCCTTGTTTGATTGGTAGCCGATGTTCTACGATCGATCGGCTTAATCCAGGCATCTCATGGTATTCCCATGCAAAACAATCTCTGAATTCTTTCAAAAGATCTATCAAATTATTCTTATATTCCTTTGGCAAATTAGTGCTTACATACGTCGGCCTAGGCCTATCACCTATCCCTATGTCAATTTCTTCCAACTCATCGGCCGACGTGAAACCTTGTCCTAACTTGCCGTCTAACTCATCCACCGCATCATCTGTGTAGAGGTCATTATCAACGGCGGATGGTGCATCTTCGCTAAAGTAACCGCTGGTCTTGATCTTCAATTGCCTCGATATCGCAATCGGTTACCTTGAGGAAATCGGCGTCCCAGACTCGCCCGGACAAGCAATCGATTCCCTCCATCTCCCAAACTGCGAGATCGGCATTGGCGACATGTACTGACCGATCGGCCTGCACGATCTCGACTTGGTCCCCTTGCCATTGCATGAGGCATTGGTGCATTGTTGAAGGGACACAGCAATTAGCATGGATCCAATCTCGTCCCAACAACAAGCTGTAGGAACCCTTTCCATCGAAGACGAAGAAGGTGGTGGGAATTGTTTTACTGCCCACGGTGAGTTCCACGTTCAGGACCCCCTTCGCCTCGGATGCGTTGCCACCGAAGTCTTTTAATACCATATTTGTCTTGATAAGATCCTCAGGTACTTTTCCAAGCTTCCTGAAGGTTGTGTATGGCATTAAATTGACTGCTGCGCCGCCATCGACCAGCATCTTCGTCATCGGCCGCCCGTTGATGAATCCTTTGATGTACAACGGCCGAAGATGTCTATAGCTGGCGTCAACTGGCTTGTCGAAGGTGGCTTGGTCCGGTGACAACCGTAGTCTGGCTGAACTTTGTTCCTCATCAGCCATCGCTTCATCGGCCGCCTGCACACTGTATTCTGCCGGCAATATAAACACCATGTTGACCGGCGCCGATGCCGTTTTCTTACCTTTTGGAGCTGAGCTGCCCTGAGCTGTATTGGAGGTGCCCTCATCGGCCCTGGCCACCGTGGACTTTATTCTCCATTCTTTTCTGGTCTTGGTTGGCCGATGGGGTATTTCAGCTTGTTGTTCTTGGATTTGCTCTTTCCTCCTCAGCCTCTGAACCCGCCGTTTCTGCGTCTTGGTGAATACATCACTTGGGCACCATTGGGGGTTCTGGACTTGCTCCTCATCTTCACTGTGCTGATCTTGATGCATCGGCCCCAGCCTTTCATACACAGATTTCCGTTGCTTGGCCGGCCGATGCATTTGTCTGCTTGAGTTGCCCTGATACGAATCTTCTGTACCACTGCATGCAGGGCACTCCTGGACAGATGGCAACCTCATCCCTTCATTCCAGCAGAAGCGAAAAAACTCGCACTCCCAGTGTGGGTCGTAGGAGTTGTCTTGATCGGCTTGGTCTTGAGCTTGTTCTTCCCGCCTCCGCTGATATTTTCTGATCAATCCCTCAGAGGTCTGATGAGGTCGCTTGCTAGTCCGATGACCACCGCCATCGGCCCTGTCCGCCCGCACCATGTTGACTGGGAACGGGTGGCCTTCAATCTTCATCGGCCGCTTGGCATCGTCGATCTTAATTCTGCCCTGCTCAATGGCCGATTGAATTTGTTGCCGGAAGATCTTGCATTCATTCGTATGGTGTGAATAGGAATTGTGCCACTTGCAATATCTCCTCTTCTTGATGTCTTCGGCCGATGGCAATACGTGACCTACTGGCAGCTGAATCTGCTTTTCTTGCAACAGCAGGTCAAATATCTTGTCAGCCTTGTTGATGTCGAAATCATATTTATCCTCTTTATCTCCTTTCTTGGCCCACTGGCAGGTTGTTGATTTCTTCATCCGGGCCCACTCGGCTAGGTCGACATCGGCGTCTTCATCGTCTTCATCGTCGGAGGCGTACTGATACACCGTGTTAACCCTTTTTGCGAACTTCTTCGCCTCCTGGAATCGCTGCTCGTGGGCCGATACGCGTTGTGCCAGCTGAGCGAGGCTGTCAAATTCCTGAGAGGAGAATCTCTCGCGTATCGGCCCTAGCAATCCCTGAAATGCCAGGTCGGCTAACTGGGAATCGGTCAGACTGAGACTATAACATCTGTTGCGTATATCTCTGAATCTTTGTATGTACTCAGGGACCGATTCATCCATTCGCTGCCTGATGGCAGTCAGATCGGACAGCTTCATCTCTTGTACACCATTGTAGAAATAGCTATGAAACTGCTTCTCCAGATCTATCCATCCTCTGATGGAATTGCAGGGCAAGGAAGAGAACCATGTGAAGGCAGACCCTGATAAGGACAGAGGGAAAAACCTCACCCTCAATGCCTCGACAGCCGATGCCTCCCCGCACTGCGCTAAGAATCGGCTGACGTGCTCATATGTCGAGACATTGTCTTGTCCCGAAAACTTGGAGAAATCCGGGATCTTGTATCGGCCCGGCAATGGAACCCTGTCAAATTCCTCGGGATACGGGTGCCGATACACTGTAGAGTTTTCTTTGGGCTTCAAGCCGAATTGATCTCGCATCACTTCGGCTATCATGTCAGCCCAGTATCCTGCAGGCCGATGCGGGAGGTCCTGCTGGTAGGATTGTTGGAGGCCCTCTGCTTGGTAGTGCCTGGGGGAGTACGGTTGATAGTGGTGATCCAGGTTCTGCGCGCCGTACTGCCCTGCGGTGTGCTGCTGAAAGCCTTGCGGCACGTTGTATGCAGCTTGAAGCGGAGGACTGTTGACTGCCGGGGCTTGCGGTTGTCCGGCCGATGGCTGATGGACAGGAACTTGCTGCATCGGCTCAACCACCGGTTGCTTCCCCTTGGTCCATTGAGCGTACTGCTCCTCCGTGATGTGCTGAGGGCTTCCTCCCGCCTGCTTGGTGAGGACCAGCGGCAGGGTCGTTGTTGGTTGCGCCGATGGAGGTGGCATCGGCGTTGTCGGCTGAGCCGTGCTCAGGTCGTTCCTCAAAGTCCGATAAGCAGGGAACTTATTTTCTGGCAGGTAAATCGGGCCCTGAGGCTTGTACTGATGGATTGAACCATCCAGGATCGACTTGACCGTATTGGTCAACGTGTTCACCAGGATCCCCGACTGGTTGACTAGCGCAGAGTGAACTGCGGAGTCGATTCGGTCCTGCAACGTCGGCGCTGCAGTGTCTTCAGTTTTGACGGCTTGATCGTGCGCCGCCGCCGACGTTCCAGCTCCATCTCCAGAACTCGGCATGACCACCTTGGACTTTTGAATCAAGGTGCCCTGCCGAGTCATGGAATATGTCTGCAGGTACATATTCCGGAACTGCGCGACCAGACTGTCCATCTCAGCTTTTTGTTCTGCGCTAAGCTGGTCGGCGGTCACCGGAATGACGTTCTCCTCGACGATCTCGGCCTGCTTCGACATCTCGAGGTGTTCTTGTTGCTGGTGAGAATCTTGAATCTTGAGGTCCCACCGGGCGTGCCAAAAGCGTGTTGGCGCAGAATTTCGACCCGTCCAGCAACCAAACGGGTTCCGCGTTACCACGGCGGCCTGGGAGATCTGCTTAGCTCCAGTGCAGGTCCAAATGGCTTGCCTAGTCGTAAGTAGAGCGTGCCAGTTGATTTGATCTGCAATCAACAAGAAACAAGCGAACCGAGTCAGAAAACAATGGCCGATCGGTCAACAGACCGATGACACATTGTCATAGCCCAGCCGATAGGGCAAAGCTGTATCGGCTCACTTAGAAAATATGTAAGACATGAATCTAATCTTATCGGCCTTCATTGACATGTAGGCTTCAACTAATAATATTGGCCGATAAGAATGACTAAGACAACTACACCAGCTAGTACTCTAGTGCAACCTTATATAAGCCAATCGGCCAGTATAAATACATCAACCAGAAAGAGATCTTAAGATTACTTCATGATCAACACATTTATACTCATCGATCCGCACATATAAGCGGCAAACATATGCAAGTAATATAAAGCAATTACATATGCTAGGTAAGACCGGCTAAAATCCCGGTACTATCCTTAATTACAACCGAAAACAGGCTTTGTGTTAGATCTCAAAACAGGACTAAGGTCGATAGCAACTCAGAGTATGAATTGAGACTTAACACAAAGAAAATCAGGCCGTCGATTGCTTTTGGGGATGACAGATGCATTGAATAATCTAGCCAAGCATGAGAATTAAACCATTGTCGGCAATAAACCCTAAAACGAGTAAACCGCTGGCAAGGCTTAATCGAGACACTCGTCAAAATTATCCAAGACATGATAATCGACGATCACATCATCGAGGCTTAACGTGTCTAAAGCGACACGCTAGCCCCGACGATGCAGATCGTCGGGAACGAGTTCTTACCTCTGCTCGGAGGAAGCAAGAACTCGCTGAAGAAGACCTCTTGCGAGGGTTGGCGATGCGCCGAAAGTAGATTGAACTGGTTTTTTGTGATTGATTCGAGAGAGCTTTCCTGTACAAACTATCGGGATATTTATACCCGAGGTTACAACAGAACCCTTGTAGGGCACGATCTTATCTACAACTAACAAACAAGTCTTTGCGGCAGACTCTAGCCACAGATTAGATCTAAACTACCTAATTTACAAGATACAATTGCCCAAAACCGAGCTTTATCTCTATTCGGCAACTTCCTTGAAGCTTACTTCGAGCCCAGACCAAGCCCACGTTGACACTGTCAACTCACAACCCGTATCGGCCCGTGACCAAACCAAATCCGTATCGGCCGATATGCCCTTTATAGCAACACTCCCCAAGTCCGATACAGTTACCGAGTCCGATACAAAGCTTGGTCCGATTCAAACTCAATCCTTCTTCTCTGCTTCGGTTTCCTCTTTCCTTCCGAGTCAATTACCAAAATCCGTCGTCAACAGTTTATTAGAATAGTTTGTTTCCTTTTTCCGCTGCAGTTTTGTAAGAGATTTTTATAATGTTTGTAAGACGTGGATCTGTATGGCAACTTTGTCGTTTGTGTACCCTGGCTGGTCCTGGACAGGGATTTTAATACACAATTTGCTTTGGAAATTCTGGTAGTGAATTTCTGGGCGTGACAAGTTGGTATCAGAGCCGACCTTGACCGTAGGACTAGCCAACTGGAAACCCTAAGAGCCCTCTAAAACTTTTCATGTGCATTTTTCCCTTAATTTGAAATTGTTTCGGGAAAAATTCGGGAACTGTGGTCTTTGGGATTTTTGAAAAAAAAAGTGTTCCTTGCATCAAAAATTTTCTTTTGTTACCTGAGTTCTTTAAAAAGTGTTTTTAAAGTTGGATTTGAGCATGCATTGATTCCCATCCCTTGTCCTCTGTAGATGAGCAGGAGCCTGGCTACGATTCCACCGACCGCAGGAGCCGTTCCGAGCATTAGGCTCGTTACCCTTAGTTTTTCCGTTTTTCTTAGTTTGATTTCTTGTTAGATTCTGTGAGCTAGGTTTGTTGCTTGGGGTTTAGCCGATGGTCGATACCATGTGCCTATGGTATGGCTATCCTATTAAGGATTTTGCTTGCTGTTTTGGAGTGTTTTATAATAGATCAGAACAATTACAGTTAAATTAATATATATTAAAGCTTAGTTCTGAGCAGTCTGTTTTCTTTCTTTTCTATTTCTTTCTGCTGGTTCTTCACCTCTAGATGGTCAACACAAGGACAAGTGGTAACAACAACGGACAGGAGGGATCCCAGGCCAATGGAACAAACACCAACGCTCCTCCCCCACCACCGGATAACCCCACTCTTGCTCAAGTGCTAGCTAGCCAGACTCAGATGATGGCGGCTATGATGCAACAAATGCAGCAGCAGCATCAACAAATGCAACAGCAGATGTTGCAACAGATGCAACAACAAGCTCAACAGCAGCAGCAGCAGGCCCAACAGAATCAACCACCACCCCAATCCAAGTTGCCAGAGTTTCTTCGTGTCCGGCCGCCGGTTTTCTCGAGTACCACCAATCCCATGGAAGCGAACGATTGGCTTCATGTTATTGAGAAGAAGCTTAATCTACTCCAGTGCAATGATCAAGAGAAGGTCGCTTTCGCTACCCATCAATTGCAGGGTCCCGCTTCGGCTTGGTGGGATAACTATTTGGTTACCCGTCCACCCGGAACAGAGGTCACTTGGGCGGAATTCTGCCGCAGTTTCAGGAAAGCCCAAATTCCTGACGGCATAGTAGCCCAGAAGAAGAGGGAGTTTAGGGCGCTCCACCAAGGTAATAGGACAGTGACGGAATACCTCCATGAGTTCAACCGTCTCGCACGTTACGCTCCGGAGGATGTGCGCACTGATGCGGAAAGGCAGGAAAAGTTTCTTTCCGGCCTGGATGATGAATTGGCAAACCAACTAATCTCAGGGGATTATGCTGATTTCGAGAAGTTAGTTGATAAGGCGATCCGTCAAGAGGATCAATGCAACAGGATGGATCGAAAGAGGAAGGCAGTTCAATTCAGGGCACAGCAGGAAAGTCAACAGAAGCCCCGGTTCACCGCCGGACAGCAGGGTGGACCTTCTACAATGATTGTTCGTCAACATCGACCTTACCAGCCTGGTAATTTCAACAACAACAATTCCGGCAACCGCAACAACAACGGGGGACAGCCCAACCGCAACCCGGTTCCGCGTCCGCCAACGGCCGCAGCTCAGCCAGCTCCATCGACTCAACCCAGGAAGGAGTCCGGCGAAAAATCATTTGTCTGCTTCAACTGCAACGAGCCCGGACACTTCGCCGACAAGTGCCCGAAGCCAAGGCGTGCAAGACCCAAGTTTGTTCATGCCCGTGTCAACCATGCGTCAGCAGAGGAGGCACAGGCTGCACCAGAAGTGGTCGTTCCCTGTCAATTCAATTCCAGCTATCACTCTTTTTGATTCTGGTGCTACACATTCCTTTTTATCAAAGCGTTTTGCTGGGACATATGGGTTGTCAGTAGTGAAACTTAGAACGCCTATGTGGGTTCACACTCCTGGGAATGAGATGACCACAGCCCATTATTGCCCCTCCGTGGAAATAGAAATCCAGGGTTCTAAATTTCTAGCCAATCTTATCCTTCTTGAATCCAAAGACCTAGATGTCATTCTTGGGATGGATTGGTTAACAAGGCACAAGGGAGTTATCGATTGCGCTAGTCACACTATCACTCTGGTTAATGAGAAAGGAGAAGTCGTGAAATTCCAGTCGTCGACACCCCAGAAGCAGAGAGTGTGCTTGAACCAAGTAGATGGGACGAAACAGGTCGCAGAAGAAGGGAAAGATATTAAGAAGTTGGAGGATATTCCTATTGTTAGAGAGTACCCTGAAGTCTTTCCGGATGACATAACCACAATGCCACCAAAGAGAGAAATTGAATTTCGGATTGATTTAGTACCGGGAACTGCCCCGATACACAAGAGACCCTATAG